>JABASI010001806.1:0-22697 GCA_019776505.1 Tomocerus nigrus
GCATTGATCGGCAATGTTAGATTTATGTGCGGCAAGGCGGCCAAAATTAACACTCGGCCAACAATCTCCAATTAACAGTGGGCCAACTGAAATTTCCTGACTGGGATCAATCGTGTAGCCTTATACTTTACATGAACATGCATACCCGGGCCTGTGCCAGGTTTTGTCCATGCCATGATGCAGTAGTGATGCAATTCAATTGCGATTTATGAAGGTACATGCACAGAGGGGCAGAATGAAAGTAAATAATATGATTGGGTACAGTATACCTAAATATTCGGTCAGACTGTTGGATAGGGAAATCAGACAAGTCTTGTTCTAAAAGATAGCACAATTACTTACTTCATGATTTTATGAGTTACTGTAAGAGGATCTCACTGATAGCTATACTCATATTTTTCATATTCATAAGCACCTGGATATTTCATTTCGCAGCAATGGTCTATGTATTAAATATATGTCTTAGTGCAACCCATGGACATTGATAGTACTATAGGGTAACTGGAACACTGAAACGAGCGCGCGTATAATGACATCGTGGTCGTACACTCTGGCAGATAATACATTAGTTGACGTATAGTTTTTAGTGTACGACAAATAGGGTAACTGGAACACTGAAACGAGCGCGCGTATAATGACATCGTGGTCGTACACTCTGGCAGATAATACATTAGTTGACGTATAGTTTTTAGTGTACGGCATACGCAACTTTGTTTCACCTTTCCACCACCAATGGGCTCAAATGGCAAAAAAGTACGGTTTGGGCGCTGCTGTCGTTGCTCCATACGATAACAATGAAAATACCAAGTTACTATACTGGCTGGTGCAACCCAAAACCTGTAATTAATAAGCAAGGTACATGTGTTACCTTTTATGCTAATATGCATGGATAAGTACCATTTCAATCCTTAAAAGCCTTAGATGCCTCCAACACTTGCGTAGGCATACTATAGAAAATACGGGGAGGTAGAGATGTAGATGTAATGAGCCAGTCTACTACGCTAAACTCCTTTTAAGTCTAAAATGGATGAAAAATAAACTAAAATACCTACACTAAATGTTTTCGTATTTCACGAAAAATCTCCTTTCCCTTCGATTGGGGGGGGGGCAAAGCCCCGTAAGTCCTCTTCCATACACGCCATTGTTCCGACAAATTATTTTGATAACTTGATTAGTCACCGATAATAACAGAAATGAATCCATATAATTATTACTACGGAGGAAATTCAGCTATTGCCAGTGGTTAACAGGAATGATATTTCTAAATTGAGTTGAGAAGTTACTTGGATTGACTAATAATATATTTTGTACTGATTACGTCGCTAACATACTTGCCCTTGACTCTATGAATCAGAATTACAGATATATTTTATAATCCATAATTTATTATTAATTTTCCTTTTACCATGGAAGTAAGAGCTGAACGAAGTGACTGCTTCTAAGCTGGCAGGTCTTTAGTTGGTTCTTTAGTTTTGTGGCACTGGAAAGGAAAGGAGGGTTTGGTTGAATACCGAAGAGGTAAAGATAAGAATCCAGTGACAGTGTTCGTGTTCCAGTCCACTCGAGTGAACTCCACGAGTGTTGGTGCAATGTTCATGCTTAATTGCAATTTTTTGAGTCGGTCAACATGTGTAACACAAATAAAGTTAAAAAAAAAGAAGAGATAAAGGAAGCCCAAGATTTCGTAAGATGCGATCAAGGGGAACCAGTTAGATCTGGTGTGGAGTGCTGAGTGAGTGTTGTGGACTTGGTTTTATTGTAGTGTATTTAGTTTTAATATTATAGCAATGCAATGGTTGAACGGAATGGCAGACTAGTAATGAGACAGAGATGACAGGGGAAACAAAAAGCTCGTCCATCCAATTTTCATCCATTCGAGATGGAAATGAGATGTAAAATGTAACGATCCTTCCCATTGCGGTTGCTTTTTGCTCAGCTCTGATCTTACTGACTAACTGACTGCATTCTGCCCCATACTCCAGTCCAAACAAAATAATCATGAAATCATAAATAAAATATAATAAAGAATCCAGAAATGGAGGCATTAAAGGGTCGAACTATTTAATAACATTGAGTGCAGGGCAAAGAGGAGTGTGGGCAGGTCCACTCGTTGATTGCCTAAATACCATTTAATAAGTAATACTTATATCCAGGGCCACTACCTATACATTGTCTTTCCACAGAATATTCTCCCTTCAAAATCCCCACACCTAAAGACTGAGCAATGGTCATACCAGTCAATCTTTATTAACCTCCTGCATCCAAAGGATACATAAATCATAGAAAAGCTCCTATTCCTAAATTATTCATTTTTGTTTATTGGGACGGTATGCATTCCTCCATAAAACCATTCTATGCAGAGAAAATAATAATAATATTAGTACTTTTAATGTCTATAGGGATAATGTGGAGAGTACAGAGTACAGGGCCTTCGAAGGCAAAGAGCACGCATCGCATCGAATTGCTATCGTCATCACATCACATCATCATCAAAGGTACAAGCACTAATAATGATAGAACACACAGACAGACAAAGACTATGAGCAAGACATCAAGAGTTGTTGTCTTGTTGTGGAGTAAGTAGCCGATAGCCTCGTCATGTCTTAAATGATGGGATTGTTACTTATTCCCACTTCGCATACTTTCATGTGGAATATTTGAGCAGAGGGACTGTGGGTCTTGGCGTTGTAGAAGATCTGCTCCGCATTAAGTGTCTGTGTGCACTGTTCGTGTGTGAAGTGTGAGTGTGTGAGCTGTGAACGTGTGATGATGCAGTGGCAGTGGGGAGCATGCTCTTGTAAAGTTGTAACTAATGAACTCCGTGCTCTTCTTCTGTGGTCGACTCCTCTTCTTGTCCGCCTGTCTCTCTCCACTTCATTGTCCTCCGTGTCTGAGTGAGTGACTGTCCACAATTCTGTAAACACAGAGCAGAAAGCCAAAGTTCTTTCTGTCCTCACTCATTTTGCTGCAAGTGTCTGAGAGCCTAGAGAGCCTGGTCCGTGGGTCCATCCATTCCCATCGCCTGTCAGCAGGAGCATATCACCAACTATCCACAACAGCTACTCATCATCATCAGCATCAGCAGCATCCACTTGTCCAGCAGAGTAAGAATCGTAAGTAATCCTTCGTGACTCTCAATCGTCACTTGTCCGTTCATCGCTCCAGCAGAAACACACTCAGTCTCACTTTTCTCGATTTCTCCTCGTGCTCCTCACACACTCACTCCACTTCCACTCACCTTCATCAATCCAATTTTGTGTTACTAATCATCTTCGTCTACCCTAATTATTATCCCGTCGACGTCCCAACCTGAGCTATTCCTCTCTTTGGCGTGCGAAAGGCGAGATCTATTTCATCTTCACGTGTTCATGCAATTCCCTTCAAATTCCAGACTATAGGTTAATTTACTAAGCTTCACCATAGAACTTCACTAAATATTCTCTGCTAAAGGATTTATTTTTGAAATTCTTCCATTTGATTGTAACTTAACTTTTGATTTTGCAGATGAGTTGTTCAGAAAGCCCAATGGAGCCTTGTTGCTCGAAATCTAGCATTGCCACTAGCACTGAAACAGAATCTGGTACTGTAGCCATTCATGACAATGAAGAAGCAGGTATTAAGCATGCTTGTGGCGTCTTCGGATGTATTGCCGCTGGAGAATGGCCCACTCAAATTGACGTCGCCCAAATCATCTGCCTTGGTCTCGTCGCCCTCCAACACAGGTGAGCATTTCCCATTTTGTCCATATATTTCTCTTGTATCTTAAGATTTGGCTGTTTCTGGACAAAAAAAGCTAACTGCAGGGCGTTTCATTTGAGCCAAAGTCACATGCATGAGATAGAGATAGTGGGATAATTAGGGAGTGAGCAAACAATAAGTGGGCGCTGGTGATACGGAGTCTGTAAATTGAAATGACGTCAATATTTTCAATGGCAGAGGTCAAGAGAGCGCAGGAATTGTGACTTCCAAAGGCGAGGACACCAAGAAATTCAATATCCACAAGGGAATGGGTCTCGTCTCCAACGTTTTCGACGATCATGCTATGCAGAAAATAAAGGGCAATTTGGGAATAGGACATACACGCTACTCGACGACAGCCGAGTCTGAAGCTCTAAATTGTCAACCTTTCGTCGTGCACACGCAACACGGAGCTCTGGCGGTGGCACACAATGGAGAACTCGTCAATGCCGAGTCTCTAAGGAAAAAAGTAAGGATTCCTCTCATCCCTTCTCATCTCTATTAATCTTACCTCTCTCTCTCTCTCTATAATAGTGTTGTCATAATTATAGCCGTTAAACCAAATGAGCGATCCCTCTACTCTCTCTCTCTCTCTCTCTCTCTCTCTCTCTCTCTCTCTCTCTCTCCTTGCTCTATCTTATTAGTCTATCTCTCGATTTCAATATGTAGGGCTGTAGATATCTTGTAAGCCAGTAAATAAGTTACATAATATTTAGTTTGACTGGCTGGACAGATAAGTTTTATCCTCGACAAACGAGCTTGTATCTAACTCACTTCAACTTATTTAGCTACGTGATGTGATGCCTTTGATTGCACCATCCAGGATCCAATGAGCAGCAGCAATATGATTAGTGAGCATGCAGTGGATTGATGCTGCAATGCTCTAAGACATCTAGCACACATTCCACTAGTTTTCTACATCTTATGCATACACTGGCACTGGCACATAAGATATCTGAGCCGCACATGTCCAGCAGGCCACTCCAGAAAGGAGTTTTACGTATGAGACTTCCAAGCCAGACTGGAATATAACAAACAGACAGCAGAAATCCACTACCTACTCTTGTACTCTTGTCTAAACGATTCTATTTCATTTCTCATTCAATTAATTTTATACACGAAATGAATCTCTCTTCAGCAGAATCACTAATCTTCAGAAATTCAATATGCGCTTGCAAGATCGACTCAAGTAACGAGTCCGAAGTTTAATTCCCTTGTAAAAAGTTATGAGGGACTCTCACATTCTCATACACACCCAATCTTTCTAGGAAATAAATAATGTATGGCCGTTTTATGTAGATGACTTTTTGAAAGCTATCTTTTCAATCCAATCTCGTAATTGCTTATACTTATAAAGATGAAATCAGTCGATCATGAAAGAGATTTAATTGTTATGGCTTTAAACTAGTTGAGTCGTAGTATTCTCTACATGATATTCCGTAGCATAAGGAATGGGCGAGTGTAAGTAGTTAAATTCTTACATAATACGCGTGTATGCAAATATGTATTTATTAGTCATGTGACAAACGCTGGCTGATTGACAGCTAGTGCACTTTGTCCTGCGTATACGTAGTAGGTTTGTATATATAGAGCATTTATCATTAGGTAGGTACCTATTCTCGTTATTTGATTGGCTCATCAATTTATTCTACAAAAGTAAATTGGAAGACACAGGCACAAAATGTGCAGCAGATCTACTCTTCGGCTTAGGAGAACACACAACTGTCATTTAAATGTACATAATGTTCTTCCAAAAGTGCAGAGACAGTGTAGCGATTGTTAAGGATGTCCTTAAGAGTGTCCGCGGATAGAGCCGAGAGGCGATGGAACTGATGGAAGTAGAAAAGAGCACGAGTGGATGGTGAGAGTGGATGGTGAGATGACGAAATGGGGAACTGATTAATTTTGTGTGTCAAGGTGTTGGACCGTGGACTCGGCCTGTCGACAATGTCTGATTCTGAACTTATCACTCAAGCCTTGTGCTTGAATCCCCCAGAGGGAGAGCATGATGGGCCTAACTGGCCAGCCAGAATAAAGCACGTGATGAAACTCAGTCCTCTTTCCTACTCGCTGGTCCTCATGTACCGAGATCGCATCTACGGAGTGCGAGATCCGTACGGAAACCGGCCGCTCTGTCTGGGCAAACTCGTTCCTGTCTCCAAGAGAAATTACAGTCATGGTCTAGAGCAGAAATCCGACGAAGAGATCGAGGGCTGGGTCATCTCCTCCGAGTCTTCCGGCTTCTTGGCCATTGGAGCCCGCTATCTTCGTGAAGTAGAGCCCGGAGAAATCGTCGAACTGACGAAAAACGGCGTGAAGAGCATTGGGATTGTGGAACGACCCGAAGACAAGCTTCCTGCCTTCTGTATCTTCGAATATGTATATTTCGCACGTCCCGATTCCATTTTTGAGGGTGAGTCTGACTTCAGATCTTCTTATTTACGTGAAAGAGTTGGCTTTCTGAGAAAAAAATATTTATATAGTGTTTTTGTATATTTTCTGCAGGACAAGTCGTTTACACGGTCCGGGCACAGTGTGGGCGCGAGCTTGCCAAAGAAGCCCCTTGTGATGCTGACATCGTCAGTTCCGTCCCGGAGTCTGGAACGGCGGCCGCCCACGGCTACGCTCGCCAGTCTGGAATCCCCTTCGCTGAAGTCCTCTGCAAAAACCGCTACGTGGGCAGAACGTTCATCCAACCATCGACACGACTGCGACAACTGGGTGTCGCCAAGAAGTTCGGCGCTCTTTTGGACAACGTCTATGGCAAGAAAATCATTCTAATCGACGACTCCATCGTACGAGGAAATACTATTGGCCCTATCATCAAGCTCCTTCGAGATGCAGGCGCCAAAGAGGTACAACATTATTCTTTCTATTATCATTTTTATGAAGACATGAATTATGTGTATTTGGTTCTAGACAGAATACTAAAAATTAATTGTGTTTTGATTTATAAGGTTCACATTCGTGTAGCATCCCCGCCAATCAAGTATCCATGCTACATGGGAATCAACATTCCTACCCGAGAAGAGCTTATTGCGAATAAGCTGGACCCTACACAACTTGCCGATGCAGTCGGTACGTAAAATTTATAATTATCAAATAATTTATGTACTGATATGAGTGATATGATTATATAAACGACCATTTTCCTAAGAAATATTTCTTACCAGCCTTTGAATAGAAATTTTGCGTTTCCAAAATTTAACAATTATTTGTTTAAAAAGTGTAAGGTATTTTTATATGCAATTAAATTTTAATTAAACAATTCGTTCAAATGTTAACAGGGGCAGACAGTTTGGTTCATTTGTCTATCGAGGGTCTCATCAGCGCTGTCACCTATACTATCCGAGAAAAGGACCCCAAAAAAATTGGTCATTGCGTCGCTTGCCTTTCCGGCCAATATCCCGAGAAGTTGGAATGGTAGCAAAGTACACCCTGAAAATTGTCTACAATTTGTTTTACTGTTGATGCGATTTATTTAGCACTGCGCATAAATTTCTATGCCTGTGACTTCACTACTTGTTTGATTTTAATAAGGTTTGCTAATTGATGTAGTTAGTTAGTTTGAATCACAGTAGAATTTCAGTCTATTCGCTTGGTGATTAAATACCTTTTAGTTGCTTCTAACTTATGATATGTTACTTGTAAATGTATTTAAAGTAATCAAAATACCTTCGATAAGGTATTCAGCTCTGTTAACTAACTGTAAGAAAGTGTAATTAAAATATACTTATAATGGATTATTTTACAAAAATCATACAGAATTTATTTATTTATTAATTTATGCATAATTGCAAAATAAGTAGGTGTATGCTCTAAAGGAAACTAAATTGAGTCTGAATTGAATGAAATTATTATTCGATTCCTAAGTTCTTAAAGCTGGATATTAATATATGCATTCAATGATGCTCAACTAAAGTAGGAATTCCATATAAAAGAGGATGCAAATTAAATAAATTGTGCTGATTACATGCCTTAAATTAAAATAGAAAGGAGTATAAGTAAAATAAGCATCGTTTTTGAAATCAGTGGAATTTATCCAAATTTATTCTACAGGCAAAACATTTTTCTATGAAATATTTACTTGGTCACTTCTATAGTGCCTGGAAAGTCCTGTAGGGCAGGAGTTATCGAGTGGGCGTGGATTGCCCTATTGGCGTTGAGGTTGCAATTGAAGAGGTTGCCATATTATTGGTCTGATTGATGCTGCGGTGATAAATATTCGGTGGCATCGGAGTAGTTCCTTGTACATTGACGAATCTAAAGAGCAAAAATGTATTGCGATTTAAATCTTTAACTACTAATCGTTGCACTATTGCACTACGAAACAACATTTGAACGTGCGTAGTTTCAATCACATTATTATTCTGTACTACTTACTAGATAGATTTTATTAAATGCTATATAAATTAATCATTCTCAAATATTAAATTTTACGAATCATTGCTTAAATTTTATGTTGCTTAATTAGTATTATATTATTGTATTAGATGCTCATTTAATAACATTTGTTAAAGTTATTAACGTGATTACAGAGAAAAGAACTTACTGGTTAGGAGGAGTTCGCACAGGGCTACCGTTGTTTGTTTGAGCACCATTGGATGTAGTATGAATATAAATTTCATGCTTGCCAGGTTGAAGAACAAAAATAGAACAATTTTGGCAAACGAACTTCATTGTCAATGAAAGAATAAATTAAATTTCAAAAAAATTAGTACCAGTAAGGATTTACGGCTAGTGAGTAAATTGTCTGTTTGGATGGGCGGTGGTCGTAGAATGATGAAATATATTTTCAATTTACGGTTTACCCAATGACTCTTCCGAGAACTAGTAATATTTTGCGTAGGTATATTATTATTATCTCCACATAAATAATGTATAGGTAATGTACGACTTTTTCATATCCACAGTTATCAACTATCTAGGAAATAAGAAGCCTACATACTAATATGTATTTCGTATTTCTATTGTTTATTCTTCTTTTGCATAGATTACCTATCTGTAATCTCAACAATCTTTTTATCTAGGGTTTGGATAGTATGCTCAATGCATTTCTGAATTGAGATCACATATAGGTCTAAGGGATAGAAATAATAATTCATACATGTAGTTTTATTTGGTTAATATTTTATGTACAACTACTGCACATCTAATTTCTTTGAATTTGATTAGATCTTATCATAATCCCTTGTCTAGCCTTCTATGTATGCATGTGTAAAGTATGTACTAGACGCAGGTATTACGGTAGCATATCCGTATAATTTTTGTCTGACTTTTTGACTTCACTTCTATGCAAGGCACTGTGAAAACAAAATTGACCATAAGAAACATGAAACAATGTAGTGTAAAGGATCTAAAGTAGCCTTTGGGGAAGCATTCCTTCCCGATGTACAGTAGAAAGAAAAAGAAAATGCAAATATCTCAAATCTCCTCCATGAATCACTATTTTGGCCTTTAAGATATATAAAGAATACCGTAATTGACCTTCGCTGCATAAGTAATTCAAAGCTTATTTCAAAATTCCTTTCTATGCTGTGTGAAAAAAAAGAGGTTTCAAATTTTACAAGTATCTACTCATATTATTATTGTTTGTAGTTTGTATTACATTATACATTTTATTGTTCTACAAAAATAAGTACCTATTCAAAGTATACACGTCTTATGCAAGAATTTTTACAAAATAGAAATGGGTCACATTCAATTCCATCTAAACCTATTAGTTTCTGATTATACATAGCACTTTGCCATTAATCATAAAACGAAAAAGTTTTGCTTTTATGCATTTAAATCGGTTGTCACGATCTGTAATAGGAAATGGAAGACAGTTACTGATATGATACGACCAACGACGAATTTTTCGTTAACAGAGAGAAAGCGTTTGACAACTTCTGCTTAATTATAATATATTAGCCACATATTAGCTATATATTAGCTATATATTAGCTATACCTATATAGCATCTTGATATTGTCAGCTCAAAGTAAAACAAATGACAGACGTAATTCTAAACGCATACAACTGAAAACAATGCCAGTTTTGTATTACATTCGTTAAACATATTATTTGGCTTGATGTGTTACTTACAAGGTACCTAAAGGGACAGAAAAGTCTTAATCCTAAACAGATATTACAAATACAGGTACACATAAACGCTCATTCTTTCTGCTCTTTTATTTGTGAGCAAATAAAAGAATTACATGCCATAACCTCATTTTAATTTTTTTAAATGAACAGGAAATTGCTATTATTACTGTTATTCATTATTGTTTCAGTTATAGTATAGTATATGTTTATCCAAATATTTTGCGTAAATACAGTACATTTTATGCTTACATACTACATATTACTTTAGGAAACACTTACATTACAACATACATTACATTCTATTTATTGGTGTTACATACGATTTCATTTCGACGGTTAAAATTTTTTGAATCGAAAAATTTTGATTCAAATAAAACTAAATTTATTGAGGAAAACGACTGATTATGAAGGATTAAAATATTATATTACATAGGTAGTTATATACTATACACATATTCAATTATATTTTTATTCACTGCATAAGTACATCACAGTATATACTTACACAAAACACAATATTATATAATTACTATTAATTACACACTACATTACATCACACTAAGTTACATTTTTACATTATATCCTTACACATTAAACACAATTGTATAGCACAGTACATAGGTAGCTATTTTAAGGAAATGTTAACCGGCGAACAAGTAGATGAAAGACAATAATACATCGAGAGAATCTAAAATTCAGGAAATGTTTGGGGTCTGTCCATAATGTACTGTACATTGTTTACATTTTGCTAGAATTTATTCACTGTCAAGCAAGTAGCTAGAGGGGGTGCATGGGGGCACGGGCACGGTGCCCCCTAAATCCGAGAAAAAGAGGAAATTGTTTTCCCAAAAGGTTAAAATTAATAAAAGTTCTTCGCGCTTCGCGCGAATATGCCTTAATTCTTGACAAATATAGCCGAAAACAGCAAAAATTTTCGCCGTTCGCGCGAAAATGGCAACATTCTAAAAAATCTTCCAAGAAGGAATAAATTTGAAATTGCAATTTTCTGCGACTGCAATTTTGTAACTTTTCTTATAATTGGCAATGTGGTTATA
The DNA here is from genome assembly GCA_019776505.1 of Tomocerus nigrus. NCBI lineage: Eukaryota > Metazoa > Arthropoda > Collembola > Entomobryomorpha > Tomoceridae > Tomocerus > Tomocerus nigrus. Next base: position 10,881 of record JABASI010001806.1, read on the forward strand.
TTATTTATTCAAACATGCAGAGTGCAGATACCAAATAATTGGCCAGTTCAGATTTTTATGCCATTTATTTTTTTTTAAATTACACTTGCTGCTAAAGTTAAATAGCTGAATTTAATCAACAATTTCCTCGTAACCTGCGCCGAGGCGTATCTATCAGTTCAATTATGTATTACTAAAATGTTAATGAGATGGCTCACTACATTATACTATTACTCTGTAGTCTGTTCTGTACCTTGGCTGTATTAAACATTTGGCCAGCATTATGCCATTTAAAATAATCATATTTTCTGAACCCAATAGAAAGTTGAATTCACACGAAAACTTCACACCCACGAGGTTCGAGGGCATGGATTTTTGTAGCTGTACGGAGGAGAATATAGCAGTTGAATAATTATCAATTTGCAATTCATTTCATTTTCGACATCTCATGAGTCCTACACTAAGGAAGTAGCATCTTACTGCTGATTTAACTGTTGCCTACTGTTAGACGCTGCCACCGTCACTCTTCTCTATAAATTTCACTCATTGTCAGCTGTTTGATCAATTTCATTTGTTTTCGACTGGCCAACGACCAGCAACTGAACTTGGCATCACTACAGTACATACTTTTGGCTGTCTTAACGGACATCGTCTATGATCATGAGCTTGTGGTAAATATTTCACCAATACAGTACGAACGAATTATTGTAATTAAAAAAAAAACAGTTATTCTGCAGGAAAACGAAATTTCAATTTTATGTGCACAATGAAAAGTTGAAACTTATTTAAGTAGCCTTTAGGGAGGAACATTGGATTTTGGAATTTCGATTACTGTTGCATTATTATTAATTGCTTAATGCTATGGCTCATTAAATTAATTCTATGTGTGTTATCATGAAGAGCCGTAATGTTCAATTTCTTGAATAGTCTTAGGGCAAGATTCTGTGAGCACAGAATTCCCTTCTTTGGTAACGACGACGTCATCCTCAATCCTAATTGCTAGTCCATCGAACTCTTTTCCAACTTTAGAAAGAAAACTATTGTAGCCAGGAGAGCTGCCAATATAAACTCCTGGTTCAACTGTGACAATCATTCCTGGCTGCAAAAGCTCATTTCTTAAAACCGATGGAGTATCATGAACATCCATTCCCAAATAATGACTTACGTGATGGGGACAAAATCTTGAGGTGATAACGTCGGCGCTTAAATTTTCTACGTCTTTGCTTAAGATGCCAAGTTCATTTAAACCTTTGACTAGGAGAGGACCCATTATGCGAAACAATTGATCTAGAGTTATTCCAGGTTCTACCAATCGAATTAATTGCAGTTGAATGTCCAACATCATTTCGTACAAACTACGGTGTCGGTCATTTGTAAATTTTCCCGAAATGGGCCACGTACGTGTAATATCGCTACAATAACCGAAAAACTCACAACCCGCATCAACAAGTACCATGTCCTCAGCATTACACTTATTGCTATTAAATACGTAATGAATAGTATTGGCACGATCGCCAGAGGCGACTACAGGAGGATACGCTAATCTTTCAGCACCGTTAATCCGAGTTTCATAATCAATTTTTGCCCATATGTGCTGTTCTGAGACAGATTCTCCATTCCGGCACCGGTTAGCTGTAAACTTAATCGCTTCCTTGAAAGCTTGAGAAGCAATTTCTGCTGACTTTCTCATTAGTGCAATCTCTGAAGGGGACTTTATCCATCTTAATACGTCAATAAGACCACGAGGATTCTCTGAATGCCTGTAGTCATAGCTGAACAGTGGACTCATATAACGTTCTACAAAGCTATTGTCTTCTGACCATACTACTAGTCTCTTCTTGGAACGGTGTACTAATTCCCTGACAAATAAATCGAATTCCGAGGTACGATATGCAGCATCAAACCCGTAGTAGTCGATTGCTGCTTTGGGAGACGTCTTTGGCCCATCCCACAAATCCGAAACAGGGTCTGGTTTTCCCAAGAAAATATTGTGGATTTGTTCCGTGGGTGATATTGTCAAAGCAAGAAATGCTTCAGTGTCGAAACTTCCACTGAGGTACAAAAAGTTTGAATTCTGTCTGTACGGGTATGGAATATTCTCCGTCATGTACTTCTTTGAAGATGCTGGGATAATCATCAAGTGATACAAATCGGGTTCCGCTTTCCCTTTTTTTCGAATTAACTCCGAAGCCATATTACAAAGTGCAGTGCGTCGATTCTTTAGCTCGTCTTTGTTTACACCTGGCATTATCTAAAGGGAAATATTTGTCATCATTAAAAAGTATACAACAAACTTTATTTGGTACACTAAAAATTATCTGTACGTTTCATTTCGTATTTGGCAACAAATAGAAATTATATGAATCGTCAGTGAACTTGTAAGAAACGTTAAAAAATAAATTAAACATTCTTTCTGATAAGCGGATATCAAAAGCTAAGGCAGTGTTATTTAATTTAAAAAAACTCAGTCTGAAAGAAATAGGTAGCTATTAAAACAGCAGTCACGAACGAGGCAGTCTATTAATACATAAATAATTATTTTTCATTTGTATTCTAAATTATTGGCATATTAATTATAAAGTATTACATCCGATATAGAAGTGAAAAACTCGGAGTGAGATTCAAACGTCGGTTGGCCAAGTGAGAGAACACTGTGTTGGTTACATAATCGAGCAGGTCTGGTTCCATGACCATCAATGGAAGACAGTGAAGATGAAGATGTTGACAGCTTTGATCCTAAACAAGATTGGATCAGCTTTCGAGTTTGGCCTAAAAATTGATAGGTGGACTTCATTCCAAAAATATTGCGTTGCGAAAAAGTGAATTCTGAAATTTTGCACAATAATGATAGAATTAGAACAGAACTCTGCAACGACTAAATATTTCATATGTTTATTTTAAAAGCAACATTTTCCCACTATAAACTGTGCCATCAGATGTGGCAAATACGAATAAGTTGCGCGCCTTGTAATAATATAAATTCTCGTGGAGTCTATCTAGTGTCTTTTTCTGTTAAAATTTAACAAACAATCAAATTATTCATGCTCCACATTTTTTCTATTCTATTACTTAATTTTAAAGGAGGAAATGTCGTTTTTGGGTACTAATCCTTCTACTAACACCAGTAAGTGAAGTTTATTTCTTTTATAAAATATTATTCTTATTCCCTCCTCCTACTTCCATAAATTATTCAAATATATACAATGCCTATCATAACAGCTAAATAGTTAGAAATGTTCCGAAGTTGGCAGTTGGATGCAAATTTTAAAATTTACTTACTTGCCATTCCCAAAGTGGTCCATATTCGATGGTGATAATCATTCCGCGATGGGTCATTTCACTAGCTAAATTAAATTAGAAATTAAAGTGCTCAGTCATCAGTCAATTGATAAAATAGCCAAAGAAGGAATGTATTCCAATTTCCTCTTTATTATTTCGATAGCAGCTACTTATGACTTACTGCAACGCTACCTACTAGGTTTTTAATTGTTCACCAAAATCTTTAACAGGCTTCGGAGCGGCTGCCCAGCCAGCTGGATTCGGAGGTGGAACCGGCACAGTATTTGGAGCGTCCCAACCGACTGGCTTCGGAGGAACTAATACCGGTTTTGGTGCTCCCCAGACATCTGGATTCGGAAGCGCTCCTAGCACAGGTTTCGGTGCAACCCAGTCCACGGGATTCGGGGCAGCTGGCACAGGATTCGGCGCGACTCAGCAAACAGGGTTTGGAGGGGCGACGGGTACTGGAGGCGGTTTTACTGGAACTCAGCCCACTGGATTCGGAACTGCCACGAGCACTGGCTTTGGAGCTTCACAACCAGCTGGATTTGGTACCGCTACCAGCACAGGCTTTGGATTAGGTCAGACTCAGACTAATTTTGGTGCTCAGCCAGCTCAAGGATTTGGGGGAGGGTCTATATTTGGCACCTCACAGCCTAGTGCGTTTTCTGGATTTGGGGCAAAAACAACGGCTTCAGATTTTTCATTCACGCCAGCCACTACTTTTGGTAATTATACGCTCTTCACCATTATTCAATAAGAATTAGTGCACCCAGTACTTCACACTGCTCTCATTCTTTCAAGTATATGTAGAATTACTATTAAGCATGACTACACTGATTTATTGAAGGGTCCGGTACGTCTGTGTGTGGGTAGTATCTCATGAAATAGTAGAAATAACTCTAAATTACTTGAAGAGATTTATGTTTTTATGTATCTTAATGAACAGGTTTTGGCACATCTCAACCATCAGGATTTGGAGCTACAACAAGCACAGGTTTTGGATTAGGCCAGAATACATTTGGTACACAACCGAGTCAGGGGTTCGGGGGATCAATCTTTGGCACTTCACAGCCCGGTGCATTTTCAGGATTTGGGGCCAAGACCACTACTTCCGGTTTTTCTTTTAATCCCCCAGCATTTGGTAAGTTTTAATAATCATTCTGTTAAAAATATCTAGTTATTATTACCGTTTTGCACAAAGCTGTATTAGTTTAATATGTATTGTGTTCCTACAGGTCAGCAAACGCAGCAGCAACAACCCTTACAGCTTCAACAACAACAACCTCAAGTTGATGAAAGTCATGCATTCTATCAATCCATATTCCAGTGTAACAAATTTGCTGATGAGAGAGATGCTATTTTAGCAAGTTTAAATTATATTCAGGCGTGTTGGGGGAAGGGGAAAGGATATTACTCTCAAGCCTTCCCACCTGTTACTTATACTCCTGTAAATCCCTTCTGTCGCTTCAAGGCTGTAGGATATTCCTTCATTTTCACTGATTCAAATGAAGATGGCCAAGTAATGTTGAACATTAAGAAGAGTCCCGATAAAGTTCGAGCGGACGAAACACAAATGATTTCATCTTTTCAAACAATCTTCAACCGTCCTAACATAGTTTTTAAAATTTGTGGCATTAAAGCTTCAGGAGAAGATTCTTCAGTGATACTTGTAGCTGAAGATAAAAGTACAAATCGGAGAGTGCCTGCCTACGACTTGTCTGGAGCATTGTCACAGCCATATGTGAAAACTCAACTCGACAATTTAGGCATATTGTCAGTAACCCCAAAAGTTAAGCCCAGTCCTGAACAATTGACGCGTTATTTAGAAAACTCTCCTGATGGTACGTACCAGCGTTTTAATTTCGTCAGATTTTAATAAAAATAAATAATTTTTTTCGTCCTTAAATACAAATAATATCATTCTGTGCTCAGGAATTGATCCCAGAGTTTGGCGTCAAGCTCAAGAGGATAATCCCGATCCTTCACTAATGATTCCAGTTTCTATAGTTGGGCTAGATGCTTTGAAAAAAAAAGTATTATGGCAGGAGGTATTAATATCATTTTGAATAATTGTACATGTACTTTATCCAATATTTCCTCAAAATATAATGCAATACTAAATTAATTAATGAAAATAACTAGTTTTCTTGTTAGCTTTAAAAGTAAAATTGTCATTATTTTGTTGGATTGATGTAATTATTAAAATACAGAATGAAAACCAGCAACATCATGCCAGACTTAAGTTGATTGAGGAAGAAATAACCAATTTAACGAGTCGATACACTACTATGAATTTAGAACTGCAGCAATTAAGACGTCGTCATTACGAGACTGCTCACAGAATTTTAAAAGTAAGCATCCTAACAAACATTACAAAATAATTTTATATTGCAGTGTTTGAGTTTATTATTATAATAGAGAATACAGTAAGGAATAATTATTTGTGCAGGTGGTGGGACGTCAGGAAATTGCCAAAAAAGAAGGGCTGCCGCTTCAACCAGAAGAAGAAGACTTGAAAAAGCGATTAGAAAATATGGACTTGGAGCTTAATTCCCCGACAAAGTATAAAGGACAAATAAATGAATTAATGTCCCAGATACGACTCCAGAAGCACAAGTCATCTGTGGAAGTCCGCAACAATAAAAAATACGTTATTGATCCAGACGCTTTATCTCAAATTAAGGATTTTCTGTCAATCCAACACGAAAGTACCAAACATTTAGTTGAAACGGCAAAAGTAGATTTAAAGAATTTGAAGCGGATGACAGTTGGCGTTTCGGAATTGGTGAGCAAGATGACAAAACCATAATTATTAAATTATTTTTTCTAAAAGATATTTGAAAAATAAATTTAAAAAAATCATAATTACGATATTAGTAGATGAAATTGGAAAAATGCATGTAAAGTGTTGGTTTTAATCTAAAATCTTGAAAACTCTCATTAACAATGCATGCGAAGGAAATGTGAAATTGAAGAATGTAAAAGGTCTGAGAATTGGAATTAACTAGTAAAGAAAATGACAAAACGAAAATGCCTTTTGAGCAAAGTGAGTCTGGCAAGAAAGGCGAGGCTCCCATTCTCATTTATGAACTACTTGAGTGGACTTGGTCATTTGTTTGCCGTGGTTGTTCCTATATGAGCTGCAGTAGTACATTAATTACCTATAGAGTCCCTGTTGTTATACTAGTTGATGTTTGTAAGTCTCGTATGGTTAGTTGGTTAGTGTTAGCTGCTGCCCACTACGTAGAGTTAATATTATAATGGAAAGGTATAAAAAATGAAATTATTATAATGCAGGAGTAAGTGTATAGGATGTTGCCATTATAATGTGATGTATGTATGTAATAGTTAAATGTTGGTGGAGCTAACTATTGCTGAGCTAACGCTAACTGCAGCCGTTGTGAGTGTAGCTACTCAATTCTGTACGAAGCTAATGAGATGCGAAAGGAGCTTTTTCTCGCATATACTCGCAGACGGGTTGTCACACCCATGTGTATTTTTTCTCTTCGTTGCTTGAAGATCAGTTTAAGAAGTTTTCCTACGCCTCATACGGGTTCCTTGGCGCCGTTCTGGCCCACTACACAACACCTTTTCGCACCAAAACACTCCTTCGCCAATTAAACTTTCTACGCAGGTAAGTACAAGATCTCTGCCGTAGTGAGGATAGCTGTGAGCTCCTCGCGTTATGATCTGGCTACAAGTACGGAGTACGCATATATGTACAGAGATGTACAGAGGCAGGGGCTATATTATAGGGATGCCTATTATCTCTATGATATGATGATGATCAACTTGACTCACTCAAGACAGTTAAGTTAGACGAGAACGAGACGAGATCAGGGAGGCTAGACGGGCTATAACTCGTCTCTCTTCTTCTGCATCTTCTGCTCTGCCTTGGCTGCTCAGTCGACTCTTGCTTGTGTTATGTACAGAGCTTATCTGACAGTCTATCCATCTATTTATCTATCTCATCAGAGCATAATCTTGGTCAGCCAGGCCAGACCAGAAGAAGACTGCCTGGCCTGACTGACTGAGTGAGTGACAATGAGTGAGAATGAGAAGAGCACTTCATATGTAATACTCGAATCTATAATAAATAACCAACCACACAGCATCACAAATACTCGGCCTGCACTGCACATGGACCTATGAATTGGATACAGATGTTTGCAGTGTAATCGTACCTATTATTATTATGATGTACATACAGGTACCTATGATATTATGGTACCTATAATATGGTACCTATATTATGGTACCTATAATATGGTACCTATATTATGGTACCTATAATATGGTACCTATATTATGGTACCTATAATATGGTACCTATATGGTACTGGGTCTGTGTGTAGTGTACACTATTTGTATTTGGATTTATGCCTCCTGCAACTCAAGACAAGACTGCCTATCCCACTCTTTGCTGATCTCTCAGAGAGATGAGATGATGGGAGTAGCTCGCTCTAGCTAGCTGGCTACCTATTTACATGTCTGTATTCCATCTCCGTCCATTCTACACACATACCTACTACTATACTACTACAGATCAGAACAACAGCATCTAAAGCATCTTAAATCTTAAGCCAGGCAATCAACTCTCAGCAGCATTCGCACAGCCTCACAGCTATAGTAATATACGCCAAAACACCGCAACGCCACTACACACAACTGGAATAGGCTCATTCAGCACATAATATGCAAGTACACGCCAAATCCTCCTCATACAGTCCATCATGCATTTCTCAGCAAACGGATACATTTTCTTTGATACAGATGCCAACTTCATGTGCATTGATCATTCTTAGAAAAATAGACCAACGCAAACTGAAGCTGCATGTGCTAATGTCTCTTCACATTTGCACATGTCCCGACTTCCAAATGCGGAAAACGTTCTCAACTGAAGATCTTCTTACCGTATGTCTCGAATTAGTTCGTCCCCTCGTCATAGTTCACCCCTACAGGTGAACTATTAATTTTCCACGAAAACCTGCTTCACGAAAAACTAATTCCTCGTCCCGAAATAGTTCACCCCTACTAATAATACGTTAATGTCATTCGAGGTGATAGTGACAGCGGTCAACCTAAACCTTAGTTAGATATAGACTTCAGTTGCATGTCAGCAACCGAAGAACGTCAAAAGAAATCTGCTGAATATATCCGCACTATGGTTTCCCGCGTCCTACATGCCTACATCTTTTAAAGATGGGATGGGACTGTAAAATGGGACAATTTTGGGTGCTGTAATCGGATCCATTTTTTCTCTACGAAGCATGAGGACGATATCTTCAAAAAAGTGAAATTTGGTGACAAAAATGATTTTTTGAAAAAAAGTTGTTTAGTAGGAATTTATGCTAGAAATTTTCGCCGAATTTTAAAAAATACTTTAAAAAATAACATGCCCTCTCTTCTCTTTCGAATGAATCCAGTGAATGAAAATGAAAATGAACCGAAAAGAAGTACCAATTTTTGCAAGAGGGCACGAAAAATTGCGTTTAACAGTTATGCTGACCAGCGTAAAACAGAGGGTGACCAGTGTAATTTTAAATGACCCAAAACTCAAGTGGAATGTAGCCGACTGGGTGAACGATTATATATTAAAAGGATATTATGGTGAAATAATGTTCACCCGGTCGAACTAATACGAGATTTACGGTAATTCTGACTCGGTCGGTCCTTACACGCTCTTTACGTAGCTCTATCTGTTGCATTCACAACTTCAGCACTTAAAAATATCACACATCTCTCACTATTGAAAGCATTAACCCTTTTTTCTTTTCATTATAACATTAACTTAAGGTATTGTACAAGGTTAGCAACAATCCTTACTTCTCAGTCTCAGCAACTGGAAAAAGTGCCCCCAAGTTACATAGGTATTACCTTTCCTTTGTTACTACCTACACTAAATAGGCAACTTTTCCCAATATTTATGACATTATATATATATATTTACTACTATACGAAAACTATAATATAGTAGTGTCTGGTTACTGGCTACATGCAAAAATATTATAACGTAGCTACCTTTGTAAATGTGTATTAAGCAAAAGTAAATTCTTTATACAATTTACAACACAAATTACTTTCATGGTCAAAAGAGTACACCTTTGATGCTATTTTCGCCGGATATTAAGGAATAGAATAATTGAGATTCCTTTGAAAATAACATGCAATCGTTATAAATTGGGCAATCCCATGCAAATGCTACTTATGCCTTGCTACTAATGCAACAATTTTTTTTATTTGACAGAATTTCAGTTAAAAATCGATAGTTTTTTTATTATGCTCTATGGCACTTCATTTTTTCCATGCTCCCTAAAGTGAATCATACTTGGTTTGTAGTTTTGTTGTCCTCCTATGAAAATTGATAGGACACAGAAATGGTTGCGGGCTTTTTGGCAATATACCGGTTCTATAATTATTGACAGTTTTTGTTTCTTTTAGATATTTGTACCTTCCATGATTGCAATAAGTAGGCATATTTTTTGAAATTGTTTATCTCCTACTGACGTACATAATGAAAATGATTGTAGCAATTAATGGAGTAGTAAAATTATTACAATGTTTCTGTATTGATAGGTATATAGGTATGTATCAGACGTCAAGTATCAAATGATCTGCGTATCAAAGAAGATGTGAACAAGTGAACGACAGCTCTTCTGTTACATATCTAGACCATTTCCATCCGTATCAATACTTATAATGATGTCAGCAACTCATGTGAAATGTAAACTGTACATTTGTATTTGGTATTTACTCACTACTATATTTAATACGATTGGATAACAGGGATTTGAATGGTGAATGGGCATGTACTTAACAAGGCAGATAACTGTTGCCTCTTTTGCTCTATGAAATATTATTATACCGTAAGATATGGTTACAAACTGACAGATAAGAGTACAGGCACCCGATGCGCTGTTACGCTTTTGTTTTTTAATTGCCTTGACTTGGCCGGTCGGGTCAATCGTGGAAGATTTTGCAATTTTGCTGGCCAGTTTTTGTTACTAATTTACATGATTGTTCAAGACACCAAGTTGGTAGGAAATTGATAAACTCGACGTCATTGTGACGATAATTAGATTTGTCCAATAATTTAAGTCTAACTTAGCGAATTATTGAAAACTGAAGAGAAATGACAATATCCAGAGTTGGGTAAAGGCAAACAGACTGTTCGCCTACGAAAGGAGCAATAATAGACAAATCTTGGATAGATAATAATATTAAGAATCATAGTCCCTATCAGCGATTTAACGTGCTCAGCAAAGTTTTTATGTAATTGTCCCTGTGTGCATCCGTCCATAGGCACAGTTTCTCAACAAGTACGGGTCAAGGTCAGTCACAGGTACTTGATGACAAATCCACAACACTAAACTGCCTGTAGATGTGTGCTCAATTATTGAGGATTCTTTGAACCGGTTGAGGTTGAGAGGAGATTAGGTATAGCAGCCATATCCCAATATGTATTAGTATTGCTCACACACTCACACGCACGACTCACTCACACCGTCACACCTACAGCTACCTGGCTGCTTTACTTTACACGTTGCACCATCAACCTCCGGCCTCTCCCTCCCTTCCCTATTCATCAACAGGCTGGGGGATTCGAAAATTTCAATCAATGTGCGAAGTTCAATCATGTCTTTTATGCACATAACATTATGGCCTACCATTCAGTAGCTACGCAATGGAAACTACAATTCCATAATACTAGGAAATAAAATTTACTATTTGGTTATCCACACATACATAAAGGTCATTGCAAATCCGTAGAAGAATAACTGCACAAACATCTATACAAAAAATCATAGATAATAGATTCCTAAAGGTACTTACTACAATGATATTACACGAACAGCTAAGTGATCCATGGGCAGACATAATACCATACATAAATACTTGTAGGTACATATTATATGCATAATATTTACACTGGCTTGTGTAACAATTCCTATACTTTGCATATCCATATAGCTACAATGACCTTGCTAACAAAAAGGATTTAAATAAGTTTTATAGTTTCTATCCACGTGGCATAATTTAGCTTTTGACCTCAGTTACCAATTTTTATTTAGACATAAAGAGGACGGTTGCTAGGACGCAGAGTGGCAATTTTTACAGTATATTTATTTTGAATTTTAAAGTAAAAAAGAGTCAAGGTTCCAAATAATCTTGTAGATAAAAAATATTGTTGGCTATCGAAAAGCAGTCAACTGTTTAAATTCGCGAAGACCGTTTGAATGACTAAATTAAAATGGTATCTGCGCGAAGCTTTCTCCCCTTCCCCATTAAAAGGCAACTGTTTTCCTTTTCTCTTCGCAAAATTATTGTTGTGCCTTTTTTAACCACCTCCAGTAGCTCTTAACCTTTCTTACCAATATCCATGAAATTTTGATAGTTGTCTTTATCTCTGATCAGTATACATGACATTATGAGTTCCGTCCAAAGAGAATTACAGTCCTCTACATCATGCGCCGCATCTGGGCACGAAATGGGGAGCCGAGAGCTCGACGACGATACTTTTCGATCAACACAACAACAACGGTTAGAGGGAGAGAG
>JABASI010001807.1:0-22685 GCA_019776505.1 Tomocerus nigrus
ATCATTGTATGAATGAACAGGGTTCAGCAAACCGTGATGCCATAATTTTAATAAATAGGTACCTTGAAATAAGACAGTGCATGAAGTATATAAAACATAAAAATTATGACAAAAAGTTTTTGACTTATGATTTGCGTTTTAAGATTCCATTCCGTCAATATAAAAACATGGTTTTACATAACACAACATAATATCTGTCGACATTCTGTGCACCGACACCGACTCTATCCATGTATAACTCTGTATCTGAACAGGAGAGACTATGAACAGTTCGCCGCCTTTCTCCAGACATACCATAAAAGTCGCTAAAACTATGCTAATTACGATGGCATAGGTAGGTAAGGTTTTCCAATGCGCGAATAATGGAACCATCATTGTTCATCATTGTTCATTAATGCTCCAAACTTTAAATTAGAGCGGGAAATGCGTAGTACATCCTAGCCCCGCAACTATCTCGTCCATATAAAAAAGGTCAATTACCTACATATTATTAGTATCAGTGTAGCAGTAACTCAGTAAGTAATAAATATAAAAAGGATGGTGAAAAACAATAAAATGAAATTCATATTACCATATGGAAACATCCTTTGTTCTCACTTACGCACAAAATAAATGTGAATGAGGTTGCGGGGCTAGAATGTAGTACGCATTTCGCGGGTCAATTCAAAGTTTGGCGCATTAATGAACAATGAAGGAGGTCGCATTGGAGAACCTCACATATATGCCATCGTATTAGCATAATTTTAGCGATCTTTTATGATACGTCTCATGACCCAAGGCGACGAACGGTTTATAGTCTCTCCTGGTGAGTGGTTTATGACTTATGACACCTCTATTAAAAACAATCAAGTTTTATGAGATCAGATCCTAATAATATTATAACTACTTATGAATGACAATGAGTACTCTACTGTAAAATCTGGAGTAATAATAGTTCTTTAGCATTTATAGTTTATAAGGGAAGGAGATGTCTTCGGCTGAAATATGAACATTAATGTAGGGAGGCAATGTGATACATGATATTTTATAGTAATGTAAATGTACATAGGTAGGTACCTATATTGGCTATATTTTATGTATAATGTATACATTACCAATACCATATCATACCTGTTAGTTTGAAAGTTTGAATTGAAATAATCCAATATTAATTAACTTACCACCAATGGATACCAGCCGTTTAAGATTTTACTCACTTTAATCGCAAGTCGTTTTGATATAGCTGACCCAGGATATGTCGCCGTATTGTTGTGATCATTTCATTGCGTATTGATGAGAAAGTCTTCTTTACATTATAATAAACAGGTAGACCGATTTTCATAAGACGTGTCAGACGCAGATGTGTGGACGGGAACGGGAGGGATACACACGAATTTCATGATTGCATATTGTACTGGGGAGTAGTGGGGTCTTTGGGGTACAGGCGTGCTAGCATGCTTAGCTTGTTGCAGTAAGTTGCTAGATAGATTCAATGAATATGAGCTGAAAGATATAATAATATTATAATGATATAATATGAGAAAGAATAAATAAATGTGGATTATTGTGAAAAACTCTCCAACAGTGTGTTCATTTTAATGAATTGATCATTTCAGTTTGACTCAGCATTCTATTTACAATGTATTAATGTTTGAAAACATTTTTGTATGGTAGCCAGCTGTTATTGAACTGAATTGCTGTCGTCACAATGTCACCTCATAGTCACAGATAATATTACATCATATCATCATACTATAACTCAGTGAGAACTTAATGACTTGTTTACGTGGTATTTAATTGTCAGTTAGTCATATCATTATTTAACAACAATTTATCATTTTACATTATTCTCTTGTATGTATATATAGGTAAGGTGCTATCTACAGATTACATATTTATTTTTTTATGGTAACATATCTATCCTCTAGTTTACTCATCTGTATAGTAATTGCAGCACAATACAATTACAGATAGTCGTTAAGTCTATAATTGTAGAAGAGTAACCGCCACATTCATCCCTCCTCTCGCACCAATCAAACTGCCCTTCAATACGCTTTAAAACGAGGCATACTTAAGTACATAACATAGAATCTCAATTCATTCCCAAAACAATCCCATCTAATAATCCTATATGATTTCCACCGTGTTTCGTAATAGTAGATGAAAAACGAAATGAAAATGAGAACTCAGTCCACCAGATATATTAATACGTAGCTGTAGTATTTTATAATTAAATACATCAAATTACGTGTGTGTGTATGTGTATGTCAATATCTCTCTCTCTGCGTAGGTCGTGTCGTGTGACATTACAATTTGCAATAATTTAGTAAATAGGTACATAGCTTAGACGTACGAACGATGTACTGTACATGTACAGTACAAATGTATTCAATAGTTTTATACATTACAATATACGAAGATTAATTGTAAATGAAGAAGTAAATGAAATTGAAGCTAAAGGCTATAATAATGTAAAGGTTCGATATAATATTATAGTTATTATAGTTTGTTTTGACTTGATTGCATTGTCGTCAAAATGAGTCTCTCTTGTCTTACATCGAGTACATATTATTCAAATTCATTCGATTCATTTCATCTAGATATTAGTTAAAAGTATTTTGTATCTTAAACGGTACACCTGCTTAATGTAATACAATAAAGTTGCATAATATTTGGCATGACAGTTTGTAGGGTGCATGGCCCTTGGGCTCCATGCCATTCCTTACACAAACCCATACTTGTTCAATTAGTGGTAATTGTTGTGTTGGTGGTGGTAAGCTTATCTAAGAAGTTATAATATTTTATATGAATGCAATTCCAAAGAAATGCATACGACCATATCATACTTACAGACTTATTGAGTAATAACAATCTTAGGATTATATGAAATGAGGCTATTTACATTATACAGGATTCACAATCAGTGTTGAGGGTTACCGTCTCTTCCGGTTATTAAAAATTTTGTGTGTAAAACTCTCATTCATTGCATACGTCGTGGCACACCTTCACTTTACTCACATGTCACTCACTACTTTCACAACTGTAGTTTTTACCTACAATTACAGTAAATGTCCTTAGTTAATTAGTAATATCGTAGTTAACCGTATTAGTTAAACACACTTTGTCACGATTATACTTGCACTACATACTCTCTACTTACAGTTTAAGTGTTCAAGTATAGTTTACATTTACAAAACGGCAGTAGTTCTTTCTGTACCATTTAACTTACTAATTTCATTTCCATCTAGCTCTTCCTTATGTACGTTTAATAATGACCTACCCAATGCTTGTCCATGCAGTCGTTGGGGAGTTTTAGTACACATGTGAGGAAATTTCGGGTCTACGGGACATAAGAAAACTTTTACAATGTACTACAGGGGCATTCCATTAATTGCCATTTGGATTAGTACGGAATATTGCATATATATTGGTTGTTTACTGTTCCAGAGTTCCCTTTATAAAACTCTAAAGTTTCCTCACATTTTCACAAACCCACCAATTATCCATGAAAATACATTGGACCTATCATAATTTTCCCTTTCTCCTATATAGTTGCATTATAATATACTATTATACAACCGTATATACGTTATATATAACCTTGGGTACAACCAAGAAGAATTAAATTGAGTTGTTCCATTGGTTTCTTCTCTTGTGCGTTTACATGAGGGTCCGATTGACTGTTTTGCAGGAATTTGTATAAAGGTCTTTTTCAAAAATGTCCTTTTCACTTTATCTCTGGATTAATTTGAAAACGCCCCTTATAAATATTCCCAAACCCATTTAGTAAAATCTATTGCACCCTCTTATGAACGCACCTAAGAGAAGATCAACTCAAGTAAATTCTCTTTGGGTACAACTCTAGCCTAATTATAACTAGAGAATCAACAAATGTACTCATGTTACTATGTGTAGATTTGTAATTTAGATCTGTAAGATCGATCCAACTGTCTATTTCGTATAGCTCTAGTGATTATGACATAAAGTAGCAACATATTATACTATACTAACGTAAGAGGAGAGATAATAGAACTTTTAGCCACAAACAAAAAAGTAAGAAAAGTGAAAGTTCTTAACGGAAAATGAGGTTTCTTATACTCTGATAATTTCTCTTTAAGCTGCACTTTCAATTTCTTGTTCTACTAGTATACAGCATCGGAATTTTTATTTTGCATTGTGATTGCTTTTTACGAACCTTGTCATTTTGTCTGCTGCTTGGTTTAGCTTGTCTAAAAATAATAATTAATGTGCCTTGCCTGACTGAGGTCTTATTTTGTAAACTTTCTATCTTCGGAAGAATTAATTAGCAACGTATTTTGGTGTTTTAAGAGTTCATGAGAAGAAAAAACATGAAGAATTAATTGGCATTTTAACAGAAATCAAATAGGTATAAGTATAACCATAATGTAAAATCGTGTCTTGAATTTTCTAGGCTCATTAGAGCCACGCCCTTATCCTCAGCTATATTTGCATTGGCTGTCTACTTATTGCAGGAGTGCTGCAAATAATTATACAACTCGGGAAAAATATTGAAGCAATAGTACACCTGTACCCCTGGGTAAATAAGTAGAGTTCATTTTTCATTTTGTAGTTTCGTTATGAGGGGTCGTTAAGATATATTATATGTAGATATTATATGCATGAAGAGAAAGCCAAGTGTTCAGTGGGGAACAAAGTCATAGTCATATTATTGACTTGCTCTCAAGTTCACAAAGAAACTAAATACAATGTGTGTAAAGACTTTGACTGAGATTGTTGTTTAAATAAAATAGACAAAATGACAGTATAAATTGCTATTACCTATACATATATAGGTATGTCGTATATAATATAAATGTAATATAGTGTAATGTGTTAGTTCTAATTGTAGTATTAAATGTACTATTAATTGTTCGAATATCACAATACTATCGCTTTTTCTGTATAGCTCTCTACATTTAGTTTTTGTTTTAATAGTATTCGTTTTTGTGAAATGTCCTGTAAAAAGTTAGCTACTATACGTTAAACTGTCCGATTTTTAACGTAGAAGTGCCTCAATACCAAACCAAGTAATTTGCGAAACTAGAACTGCTAAAGTCAAATTAGTATGGATGAGTTAAACCATAGTAATATATACATTGCCATTATGAGAGGGGGCCAATAATTTCACTTGTTAGCGACTGCAAACAAAATCTTTACGTATTCATTTTATAAGTTACCTACATCAGCATCAAATTAGACTTTCGTTCGACATAACTTTCCAAGCATTATATACGTAATAATTATGATTAATATGATAGCAAAAAATCTTAATAAGTATTCAGATGCAGTAAATTACTCATACTTATTGTGTTCATTACTAACAAGAAACTTCATTATAATAATCTTGCGTAATCTAGGTTAGTACACAATTATTTAAAAAAGTGAAAGTATATGTAACTACCGCTAATTGATGGAGAAGGAAGATGTTGCTTTATAACCCACCTGTTAGTTTGTCTTACTATCATTGTGCTTTGCATTGTATTCTTTAATGGTGTCCCTAATCTTATGTAAATTGAAAATGAAGGTGGGCAATTTAATTTAAAGTAATGGAAAATGTTTTTTCATATTTGTATAAATTCATATTAGCACTACATGTTTATTAATGTTTACGTTATAATAATTTATTATTTACATGCTTACAGAGACATGAATTAGTATTTCGAAGTGAGTCAAGGAGTCAAACCTTAATTTAAAAAAGCAAGCATCCAACAGAATAACAAAAAATGAGATAATTATTATAATATAATAATAATATATGCATGCAAAATGTTTCTCTATATACCTGTGTGGCTCAGAGAAGCTCTGGCAAAATTAGATTGAATCAATTAAACTATAATTTTTTGCTTGCTTATCATTTACATAAATATAGCACACAACGAAATAAGTAGTCAGACACGCTAGTACACACGTTACTGGTTAGTTGATAATGTTATTGACAGTAATGGTCTTAGAGAACTAGTATAAGATATCAAAGTCATATATTAATTAATTTATATGTACATAACACAATCCTATAGCTATGTCCTTGTATCTTCGATTAATAAATGTGTAATTGAGTAGGTAATAATATGTAGTAAATGTATCTGTAGATGTGTGCTCATATTTTGATTGTTTGAACGACCCTATATAGTTCTAGTCATTGGAATAAGAAACACTTTATAATTTAAGTTTCTAGAGTAGCCATAAATAACAATGCTATAGGTAGGTATGTTTTTTATTGGTATCATCCAATGGTTTGAAAGTGCTAAATCATAGGAATTAAATACAGAAATCAACTCAAAGAGGTATATTAGTGTATGTTAGAGAGGGATGTTAGTGTGTGTGTGTAAGATTATTAGTATATATTACTAAATATTTGTATTTCTATGAATCAACTAAACAAGTTCACTTACTTGTCGCTAACCATCTTTTAAAGAAATCTCTTAAGACGAAGTAATCGCTAATCGAAGAACAGAGAAGTTGAAGAAAAGCGTTTAATGCATTTTTGCTGGTACTAAGATTATTTTGTCAAAGTTTAGACACACTCGTCATATTTCTAGTCCATAGGCAATGAATGGGTTTGGGTAGCATATAAAACAGCTGGAACAAGTCCATGCAAATTGAAAAAAGGAGTAAAAGTTTGGGGAGATCAACATTAAATGGCACAATTGTATATTATTCGGTTAGTTTTCCTACACATCGCTACCCTTCTCCACGTATTTATTCAAGAAAACAAATTGGCGTAGAATTGCAATTAATTTACGACATTTGCGTGAAGTCAGAGGGAAAAAAGTGGCCCAAAAGGGTTACTTTCTCTCTGCTGACTACAACTCTGCTCTCTTTAAACACTATTGCTTGTGAGTATATAATAATGAATGTATTTATTATAATAATTTGTCCGTTTATTTATGTCAAGTCCCCGTCCACTCACGTATCATCAAATTGTACAATATCTCATCTTAGCTTAAGTATTTAACTTGTAAATTCGTAGTATCTGTATATGTATTTATACGTTAGTAACAGTACGATGCAATAACATTTGATTAAGATACCTTCTTAGATTACTACTACTCCAAAGTAATTTGTGTAGTTAGGCTTCCTACACTATGCATATCTTCGATCGTCCACCAACCTATAGACCTATGACCTAATAACTCCAGTCTGCTTAGTTATTGAGACATAATACATACATCACCCTCCCTCCTTCCTTGCCCACCTAAAATGTTTGTCATGTAAAATACTACGCCTGCCTGCCTGCCTGGTCTCCTCTTAAACAAACCCTTTCTTCCACATAATGTACATTAGCTATTATAATAGTTTGTGTTCGACTCATTTACGTTTTATTTAGTATTAATACACAAGATGAGCATCTTTATCATATCTCTTCTACCTTTCCACACTCCAATTTTCCTAACAATTTTTTACGAAATCTTTTTAAAGGGTTTATAGGTTACATATTCATACTTAACTATATAGGTAGTATCTTTCCCAATGTTAAACAAACTGCTATTGCTAAACAATCTTTTTCTTCATATTATGTTGTCAGAGTCTGAATCGGAAATGTATATCTTTCGATGGGGACCTGATCTGAATGGATTCGCATTGCTCAAAAAAATCCTAATATCTTTCAAGTTAAATTGTCTACGAATGATTGTATCTTAGTTATAGTGTATAGTGTATGGCGCTTTTCATGATAATTTAGAGTAATTGCACGTTTCACTACACGGGTACTGATCATTCGTCAAAAGAAAACTTTGTGCTTTCTAAGAAACACAACGACAGTACGTATATATCTGTTTTTGTCCATACATTATAGAATTTATTGTGTAGTTAGTGAGTATTACGAACGCACTATTTTAATACATCTGACATACACAGTAAAGTTTGTGAGCAATAATTGAAGTACGATTTCATGTCATACAAGTAATTTAGTAATGCGATGCAAATGCTCGATATTTTATAGATAATGTACCAGGCATTTCCATCTATTATTAGTACATAATATATTTTGTGTAGAAAATACTAAAAGACTACGGAAATTCTATTCATCCCTGTCACACCACGCGTAATTGAATTCATGAAACTTTTACTGCTTATCTTTCTATACAACCAAACTGTTTTGTATTCGTTCGTACAGATTATGCCGTCAACACATAATAGTTTTACAGAGAGCAATAACAATAAGTACCAAAAACAATGCCATAAAGTATCAATTTTTGTAACTCATCTCATTGGATACGGTAAAGACTACTCTGCAATAGTCATTCTTATTATACGAAGAATTGAAATGCTTTGTTTGATTATTAGGGCATGATGAGTCCATTGAAATGAAATGCTATTGCTAAAGAATTTGAGAATTCCGCTTAGGTTAAATACTAAGAAAGAATCAGCCACTACTATACATAGACTGGGAACATGAGTGATTGATTATTCAACACAGACACATTACATTGTACAATTTTTATGAATGAATTGTGAGGCTATGTATGGAGTTCAATGCTAAAAAGTAATGTGTGACGGGAAGCGCAATGGTAACGTGTACAACTCTATAGGTATCCTATGTAATTAAGTGTCGTAGTGTAATGTAACGTAGTTTCAATAATTTGTTGAGCATTGTCGAACATTAAGTAGTCCTTTTGACATGACAGTTTCCAAGTACATAATTATAATTTATGTCTGTACTTCCAATCAACTAACGTAAGTATTTATGTGTTTCGCCCAAAGGGAAGTTACACTAACACTACAAGTGACTGCCCTGTAAATATTTAGGTGGAAGGGAGAATTCTACCTCAATCTGCAAAATGCTAATCATTATTTAGGCTCTAATGCTAAATGGAGTCATCTCTCTACTCTTTTACATCTACCTACTACCACTACTACACTACTACTACCTACCTCAATTCAATCTAGGAAGCAGGAGGAACTTCTACAGCTCTTACTTGCTATGTGTTTAAGTAGCAAGTACATTATGCAGCTATTTAAAGTGGGCGGCTAATCTGAGAACAATCCAAGCAGGCAATGAAGACATCTGATGAATAAGATAAGAGCAACAGATTGTAGCGCAAGTCTCATCTATCGCACCTCTCCCTCTCCTCTCCACTCTCCTTTAACTTCATCGACAACTGACATGACACGGATGTACCACTCTGACTGAATCCACATGTTTAGCCCTGAATGCATAAATAGCCACTTGACGATGTCCTTTTCCAACCAAATCCAGATGCACAGTATCCCCCTTACATTTCCCTACATATTTTCAGGTAGGCTGCTTTTCTCGAAAAGATTGGGCAATCCCATCCGACATAATTGCCATAATTTGCCATTACGAACACAGTTCGTTCGATAGACTTGAATTCAATTCTCACTCTTATTTTGCTGGTAGTTTCATCCATGCATTTCAGTTCATGACGTTAATTAGCATATTATCTAGTTATTTGATGCTATTCTTCAGCAGCCCTTCTGTTCGGAGTTCGGATCAGCGTCAATGCTCGAAAATCATTCATTACTTGAGACTGAGAAGGAAGAGGATACACCACACAGTGAACAACGAATAAAAAGCATCTCTCTAAACCTTCTACATGTTGGGGATGAACTTATTCGCTGGATGAATTTATCTCTTCTCGTTTTGTTAAGGTTCCATCCGGCATGGATTTAGCATACTTAGGCGTGTCACATTACGTTTCAACTGCACCAAACACAAGTGGAATTCATAAGAAGACTGTCAACGACGCAGGTTGTCAACTATTTATGTGCGATGTCAAAGTGTCCTTCGCATTATTTTGTATGAAAGAACCGAAAAATCTTTCACTTAAGCTGGCCTGAGGAGCTTTTAGGTATATATATACATACATAATAATAAATTTTAGTTTACTTTACGTAGATGTATTATTATAGTTGTGTATTATGTAATGTATATAGGTTATTTATAATAATAATATGCGTACGTACTGACTAACTGCGTGAGTAACTCTGCCGGAGCTAAAACGGGTCTTTGCATTGTCTGCGTACTTCTTGCTAGGGGTCAGTTGACTACTTGTTGTGGGTGGGATATTTATAGTACGCTATTTATGTTAGTTAGTTATTTTTAGGGTGTCCTTTGACGTGCCTTCTAAGTTTAGGCACGTCATCTGAGTCCAATGCTCGCACAGTACGTATAGATGTATTTATCACTAGGTATATAATTAGTGTCTATTTATGACGTATGTATGCATATCAATATTTATAAATGATTAAGT
The DNA here is from genome assembly GCA_019776505.1 of Tomocerus nigrus. Classification (NCBI taxonomy): domain Eukaryota; kingdom Metazoa; phylum Arthropoda; class Collembola; order Entomobryomorpha; family Tomoceridae; genus Tomocerus; species Tomocerus nigrus. The sequence goes on from JABASI010001807.1 coordinate 10,215, forward strand.
ATTTAAGGAGCTGGTGTTTCTGGTGGACAGAGATGCAGTTTCGTTCGACAGGCATCGTCTTACTCACGGCGCTATACATAACAAAAGCCGATTCATCAGTGCCACAGCCGTCTGCTTCAATAAGTTCACTCAACTTTGCCTGCATTTCTGTCTGTCCGTCTGTCTGCTGCTACTGCTAATCTGAATATAATATTATCTTCTTGGGCTCCTCCCGCTCATTTCCCTCACATTTTTTGTATCCACGTACGAAGTATTTGTAGAATTTGTTGACATGTGTCCTCGTGTCTGTTCTGTACGAGTGTCTGAGCTACCTAATAATTTCTGTAGTTAAGTATTTGTATTTGAGTATACTTAAATTGCTACGAATCGATGTATTTACTAATAAAGAGTCGTCTGTCCGACGGTCAGTAGTACAGCAATAGATGGATAGTCCACCCACACTGTTATTTACCACGGTACAACTCGATGATTTTGTCTTGGTCGACAGGCTCGAATATATGTGGAGCGTTGCACAAAATCCCAAATGTTCCGCTTGCCGTCACCAAGAAAAATATCCACAGTTGGAGTCGATCAATTACCATTGCCACGTACTTCCAATCTTCACGGATCTACCACAAACACATTTTCACGTTAACAACATCCTCTCTCTCTCTCCCTCTCTGTCCCCAACCAAAATTAAATTAATATTTATTTCTGGACAACAGCACTCTTATAAACATAAAGGACTGAATTGAGCAAATAAATTTTTGCTGCGCTTTGTGAATTCACATGCATATCACCCAGCAGGAAATTCCATTGCCAATTGTCGCATGTAATTTTCAGGGTAGGTAGGTACATATAGGTGTAACTAAACGATTAGGTAACGTAAATGGAAAAGTGCTTTTTTAGAAGAGCCTATTAGGTTATAGTCTGCCATTTAACATTTTTTAACGTACGTAAGTATAGATAGGCTGGGAAAAAATAAAGGAAAATGAAAAGGTGAGGAGGTTAGGGATACAAATAGGAGGGAGATGTGTACTTGCACTACTTAGGTAATAGGAGTGATAAAGGGATGTTAATTGATACATTAGAGGCCGTCTATGTCGCTGTGTACCTAGGTCTACGATTATACGTGTGAAATATGGCACAAGACACAGATAAAGTGAATAAAATATGGAGAGGATAGATGGACGGCAACAATTTAATAATAATTGAATGAGGAGTAGTGTAGCAGGGATAATAAGTAGTGGAGAGTAGCGGAGAGAGAGATGAGGGAGTCGTGGGTGTTTTGAATAGGAAAGGGGAAAGAGTGATGTGTTCAGATAGAGAAGTACATGTGTAAGGAGGCAGAGACAGGAAAAATAAAAAGCAAGACTCACTTGGATGTACTCATCTTCGTTTCGGAGATGCTCGGCAATAAATTCAACAGCTTCAGTAGCTCTGAAGGCTTCTGGTGTTAATAACAAGGAATCTGAGCTTTCACTTTCTCTTCTTTCTCGCTCACGCTCTTGAGCCTGAAACATAACAAGACAGAACACACTCAACATTAACAATTTAACATCAAGATGAAGAAAACTGGAGCTGGGAAGAGCAGAGAGTCAAGGGAAGGAGGGGGCTCGAGATGCACGGACTACATGCAATCACTCGAAGAAAAATGAAGAGAAAAATCAAGTCGATTTCATTATTTGATTCTGACTCAACATTCCCTCCTCTCCCCATTCATTATCTTCTCATTTTCTATTATTTATTAGCTCTTGTCTTAATTTCGTCCTAGATAATTCATGGCCTCTCCCCTTACATTCCCTTTGTGTGCCCATCCACCTATTCCTATCCCTTTTACTTTCTCCCACCTCTCTCTCTCTCTCTCTCTCTCTCTTTCTCTCTACTATCAACAACATCTTCTTCAGCAATTTATCCGAAAAGGCACATCATGCTCTTCAAAATTCCATTAAGTATTATTAGTATTCCCATCCTGCCTTTCATCTTTCGTATTGTCTTCTATTCTTTCTACTTAGGAAGATCTACTAGTCCCCTCTTCCAAGTTTATTATTTACTATCCGATTGTATTTTCAGATGGCACCTATACTGGAAATAATGAATTGGAAAGAAAGCACTTTGCAAATCTCAAATGTCAATGTTTAACAATGTCATCCATTCATTATTATTATTACATTGCAGATGAAGGAAAGATAATAATAATGTCTTTCATTATTTAACGTAAGAAATGATTTTTAGGAAAATTGGGAGTAGATAGGGGAGAAAAGAATTGATTTACCTTTCTGTTAATTTTACAGTTTGGATGATGGAGATCAGCTAATTCTAACGCTTCTAAGGAGTGCTTGGGAGGGAGTTCTGGCAAGTGGAAGCCCGGGTTCGGAGGCGGGGCCCGCTCCGCACTTCCGAAACTGGGAACTTCGGCACCCGGCATTTCCATCATCCAGCGCAACCGGGTCTTCCGAGGTCTTCGCATACACAGGTAAATCTAAAAAAGGAAGCAAACATTTAGCACAGTAAAAATTAGAAGTGTCGGCGTGTTGGTTGAAAGAGAGAAAAGCGGGTAGTTACGGGTAGGTATTTGAGAAAGACGACGCGTATCCAGTGGGGCATGCGGTGGGTTCGAGGCCCTCGGAAGTTCCAGTTGATGATGACGACGGTAACCAAAATAGAGAAGGTGTTCATGATGAAGGTGAAAAGGAGGTACTTGGCGATGAGCGGGAGGACAAGGGAAGTCGGCGGAAGGATCTTGGACACGAGCAACAAGAACACAACCAGTGAGAGGAGGATGGAAATTCCCAGGGTCACTTTCTCTCCCGCCTCGGCCGGCAGGTAGAAGACAAGGACGCACAGAAACGAAATCAGCACCGTCGGCAGAATCAAGTTCACAGTGTAGAACAGCGTCTTCCGCCGGATCGTGATGTAGAACGTGATGTCCGTCTCCGTGTGGTTACCCGTGTACACGTTCAAGTACGCTGGCACTTCTATGATGTCCCACGTCCCTGTATCACAAAATTACATCAATTAGCTTAGTACACCATCCCTCAACACTATTCTTATGCGTAACATCACACACTCTTCAGACTCTTCATTTATTTATTAAAATGTGTACCTAATAAAATAACAAAATAAAAATAGTTTTAAAGAATTTTTAGCGATGTAATTTAATCAAAACCCGCCCGCTAGGGCAGTCAAGTTTTATGCAACAAATGGACAGAGCGAGATAGACAGACGGACACAATTTGAATGCTTATTCAAATTGGGTTTTTATTTTGGTACCTATTGCTTAATAAGCCCACAGAGAGCTCACACGAATGCAAGAGAAAATCATACGGTGTAGCTGTGGTAGGTACTACGGTTTTAGAGAACATTCGAAAGTTTCAAGACGCCAGGCAGAGGTTAAATCTTTATAGCGCACTACCGAGACGAGGACGAGCAGTGCAATGGACGAAAGATCAGAATCAGAAGCTGTGCGGAGATGGTACAGACAGTGCAGAATAAGTGTAATGTGGAATAATTGAATTTTTTGGATTGAGATGTGCTATTATTTCCGATCCATTGTGGTGCAATATCTGAGCGCATGGCAATGATCTGGTGTTGGATGTAGCTACTTACGTAAGATCAAACGGGCTACCGGCTACCGTGTGTTTTTTATTGAGCAGATGCTCGTAAAAGGAAACAAAGTAGGGCTTTGGTAATAAATAAGAGATTTTCTGTCCATCTCCAATCATTGACGTCCATTTGTGTTTCTCTTTTACCGAATGAATCTTTCATGAGTTGATCTATCAATGTTCTGTTGCTTTTATTACCACACTCCACCACAAGAGTAGAATTGCTTTAGGATTTCCCAACAATCAATGAAAAATGAGCGTGTATAAGCGGAGAAAGTGTAAATACCAATAGACAGTGCAGCATCACCATCACCGCTTCAAACTAGAAAACTCATTTTTTGAAAATGTTTGTATGTGTTCGATACAATAAAAGAAATTCAGATAACTGACGAGTAGCTTTAAATGATCATATTCCATACAAATGATTTTTCAAGAGAAAATTAGAGTATTGCACATGGGTGCATGGGTGTGCTATTGTTGTGCATGTACACAATGAAAGTGAAGAAAAAATAGCAAGAGTGCAATAAGTTAATATGAAATGATATTTGGAAGAATTGGAAAGAGTGCGGGTGAGGACATTTGTAGTTGGGAAGGCGCACGGGTGGGAGAAAGTGGATTGGTTTGGGGTGCAAGGGAATGGGATATTTGGCGTGCAACTGTTGTGTTGTGTGTAAGGAATTGGGAGCGGAATTTTTGTTTGTATCCGAGGATTTTCTGGGTTTTCATGTTGAGTAGAGTATTTACCTGATTTCCAATAGTCGGACAAGTCGACAAAGTTTTTATCGTTGTACAACGACAGGGAGACTTGGTCTCCGTTGAATGTCCAGGAACCGAATTTCATTATACAAGTTTGTTGATCGAACGGGAAATACGTTACATCTATTGTACATGAGCTCTGCAACACAAACAACATTGCCAAACGTTATTGTCTTTTCAACATCCATTAGTATTACTACACCAGTTCCCAACAAACAAATACACTTTCTTTCTCACTACTTTGTAACCTACCTACTCTCTTCTCTCCCTATCTATGTCTTCTTCTGCTGTGTATTAGTAGAGCCGCTTTCTCTCCTCCCTATCAGCCATAAGAAATAGAGGACTCTGTAGCCCCAACATCATAGTCATGCAATGGAGTTGTAGTCGGGGAAAGTTAGCTAACTTAGCTTAGAACTCAAGTGAAACAAACGAACTCGAACGGGGAAATAAAGCAAAGGTAACTTTTCTAATATACGCCAGCCAGCCAGCCAGCCAGCGCAAAGCAGAGCAAACTTCCTTTCTCCTTCACTAACATTTTCGCTACTTTCACCGAAGTAGAACATTTATATCGTACTGACAATAAGTGGTACATCTTCTGTCTCCTCGCAGCTCCATGTCGTGCTGCATTGTATTTGTGCATGCACCAAACTGTTTATGCATGTATCCACGGCCCTACGACTACACTCTGTGAGAACAACAAATTCGTTTTCGAATAAAGTTAATTGCGAGTTTGGTTCGGTTACGAGAGGAAGAAAAGTTTTCCTTGTTATTAAGAGATTGTGAGCGGACTGAAGGCAACTATTTTGTTTGCCGAGAAAAGAAACGCTTTCAAAGAAGACAATATAATAAAGATTACTCAAGTCGAGTGAGTCGTCCGATTGTCTCGTCCTGTCTCGCCACAAGAATACGTCAACTCAACTTCGCAGATGATTAATTCTAATGAAATCCTCCAAACATAATTACAACGACAGTCGCACCCTATCATTTTTAACTCCTTTGACATTTTGATTTATATCATTTCTCATTTCCCCCAAAAATTCTTCCTCTCAAATGCTTTCTTTATACTTTCACTCACTCAACTCCGGGTTTCTACATTCAAAGATCATAACGAATTAACTATACTGTTGTTTTAAGTACTTTATGTGTAGATATAGAGCACTCTTTCCTTTTAAAAATAACCTTATAATTTCCTTATCATCTCTCTTAGCTGGGAACATAATAAATTGAGGTTTATTAACGAATGCCGAATAATTAACAAAATTATTTACCTGATAAATAGCAGGCGGTACCCATAAAACCTCACCATTTGGATATATCAAAACATTTGATTTGTATCGCACTTCATAATTGCCATCAGCACTGCAATCAAACAATCATAATATTTCAATCAGTATCTTCTGGGTGATAGTGAAAGCTATCAATTATAGATTGTTAATCCTTACTTATTGAAGAGAACTATATCTGGTTTCCAGACTTTGTCTGGTGGGAGGCGGAGAACGCCAATGCCTCCATAATCAGCCTCATCCCAGCGTAACTGGTAATCAGTCCAAACCTGCAGACAAAAGAAATTAAACTTCAATTAGCACTTGCTTGGTTATTAATTGCACGCGTGACTGGCACACAACACTGGCGCAACAAAAACATATCTATCGCATCAAAAGATTTGCTGCAGAATAATTGCAAGCGGATGGTGAAAACTAATATGAGCAGCAGCGTGTCTGTTGGGGTTTTAAATGATGTCAATAGTCAATAAACCTTGATTCGGCTGACATGAGTCTTTGAGCGTATGCAATATCCACCCACAATTACGACTTGCTATATTATAAGTAGTTACTGTTTATACATTGATTTCTGAATCACTAGAATTAAATTGTTGGGAGGAACAGTTGGATGTAGATCTAAATTGGATAGAGTGTGGTGACTGAATTGAATGGGATCCCCTGCTGGCGACTTGTCCTCGCCACTTCCTCTCTCTCTCTCCTCTGCCATTTTATAAAAAATAGTTGATCCGATAAAAAACAATTTGTTTCGTCGGTCCTTTGTAGGATCACACATTTTGTAGGATCCGTTGAATAAACACAGGACCAGGACAGTAAGAAAGTTGCATTTACCAGGAAAGAAAAACAGAGAAGGATATTCATTTAGTCCCTCAACTTTCTTTTCATTAAGAGTTTTCAAGAGACTCAACTTTCTGAGAGGCAATGCGTAATGATTTATACACATATACTCACCAATTGGCAATATTGGACAAAGTTGAATAAAAAAGTGCTCTTAAATGGATTTACAGTACCTACTCTTCGCCGCTTCGGTAATTGTCAATAAGTATACTATTGAGATTCGAATCGATGACGAAGGAGACAGTATGGAAGATCATGTGAGTTACAGTTTCCAACCATTAATTTCTTATGTCGATCCAGCAAACAAAAACCGTTTGGCTGGTAATATGCTGAAATAGACAGGCGAGTTGAGTATGAATAATACCTAGGCCCCCAAAATACCTACTGAACCACACTGATTACCTATATAGTGCTTCTCAAATGTTTTTAGCTTATTTACAATCATTAAAAGCCCATAATTTGACTTTGGAATGCATGAAATAAGCTATATACATATATAAATAGTTGAGCTAAATTCTGTGGACCGTGTCTCAGCTGCCTTGTCGGAGATAACTTATTTAGAAATTAATCCCGGCATGAAAGCAGTAATGTGAAATGTGTAGGTAGGAAGTTGTAGGAAGCTTAGAAAGGGAAAAACATGAACGTGTCTTGCGGTGTGTGTGTGTGTATGATGTAGGTGAATGTGAAAGTGAGGAGAGAGAGGGGAAAGTAGAAAGGACAAAGAGAGAGCGAAGGCGGAGGAAATTGCAATCGGAAGTTGCACGATGTGCTTATTGTTCAGTTTGCTCACATAATAGTCACTATAATAATAATACGTAATATCATATCATTTCTTTTGCTCACTCATTTCCACTTCTCCGTCTATTTTATTATTTCATTTCTCTATTTTTGCAAACGTTTATTTGTATACATTTTCTATTGCTTCCCTCTACTCGAGTCAGATACCATTTTCCGACTTAGTCGACTTTGCCTCACGCAGAAATCTTTTCATTCCAATCTCCCTCCCTTCTGTCTGCTTACAGCTGTACTTATTTATTTATAGCAAGCACAAACACTACGGTCGCAGAGAAAGGATGAAAAGAGTCCTATAGACATAGCTAGGGCATATCTGTGTGTCTGTGAGTGTGATAGATATCAACACATAGCAACTTCAGCTTTCTTTTACTTTTCCCATCAAAATCGAGTCGCTGTGGCGTGATAGATGACAACAGATTCAGAACCATCACCGGAAACCATTTGCTTTCATGAATCCGCTCTGATATTGGTAACAAGTTACGACTACCGTTTCTTCGCAACTCAGACCGAATTCCAAATGACACTGGGACAAAATGTAACCAACTACTGAAACTCAATGTTCATATCGATTTCTCTCCAACTTTTTTCTATTGTCTTTCCTTGATTTTAAATTATTTCATCAATATATACAGCCTTACTCTGCCACATCTCCTACATTACCCATATACAGACACAAAATCATAACACAATTTTAGACACAACGATCATTGATCATATTTTTGCTTTATGTATTTATTAGACCAACAATTTTGAAGATAAATGAGAAAATAAATATCTAAATTCTAATACCTAATTACTAAATATACCTAGGTAATCACAATCCTCATAATAAGTATGTAGGTATCTATTTCACAATATTATAATATCAGATGGTCCTATAGTCCTATGCCTGTTACCATTATATCATGTGGTACCATCTAATTCTCTAATGGACATTTTGAATACGAAAGGGGAGAGAAATGTTCATTACTCTCTAAAGTACATAATATTAAAGTGAAAGTGAAGTGAAAGTGTATTTTGAGAGAAAGCGCAAGAAAATTGTTTGGTACATGTGCTATGCAGTCATGAAAGGTGAAATGCAATTTACATGACGAAAGCCATACGTACGCATGCTGTACCAGGATCTGATGTGGGCTTCGATCACTTTGAAAATGAATTTCAAGGTTTTTAATAAAGGTTATCGCCCATGGAAATCTCAGACTTGATATCGCTAAGTATCGGTCACCATTTTTGACCAAAGTTTTGACCAGTCGCGACGTATGTATTTTGTCCACAAATACTTAATGTTGAAAATATTTTTCTATTTACCAGTTTTGTAATGCCGAATGGGCTTCGCATTTTTGGAGGAAATGCACAGAAAGTTATGGCCATGGTGTGCGAGCATGGCACTTGAAAGGCGGTTGCAAATAATATTGGAAACAAATGAAATGACACGAAATCGAATGTACGAAACATATTTATAACCGAGTTTTTGCGTGACATGCTCGCAGACCAGGACCAAACATTTCTGTGCCTTTCCTCTAATGTGGAGAGCGCTGAGCGTTGTTAGCGTTGTTAGCGTTGGACCACAGTACACGTACAATGTACAGATATAAATGGGAGTATTTCCATTATATTTTTATGCAAAATTACAACAAAGTAGTACAAAATGCGAAATGTTGAGAATTTCTTAAAAATCATGTCTAAGGTATTTTACAACATTGGTGTTCGGGGGTCCTATTTAATTACATGAATCTCCTACACCGACGAAGACAGGAAATGTTCACTGGTGAAGGGTAGTGAGCAAAGGAAGTCTCAAGTCAATCCCGGGTAAAGCAAATATTATTATTGAATATTGAACATTATGTAAAGACTCGCCATTATGTATTTGCCGTTCGTTTTCCTGATGGAATACATGAATGGGGATGATGACCATGAGTACTCGATCTGTATTACATGCGTGCTAAGCATATTTATAATATGTAGCAGCAGTAATGAAATAGGAGATCAGTCAAAACCGGCGGCACTAGATTTCTGTTTGAAGTGGCTGAATTTGTTTTGAATAGCGAAAGAAGTCCATGTCCAATGTCCATGTCCATGACAGAGCAAACAATTCGACTGCAAACATAATGGGGGTATACCGTTGTGTGTGATTTTTTTAGGAAAGGCAGAGAAACATGTAGGAAGTGAAGAAAGCAGAGTGTACGTCATATATAATAGTGTGGTTAAAAAGTGACCGAAGTTCTCAATCGAAATTCGAATTGACACCGCGGCTGACATATATACAGTAACTTGTTTCGCCGTTTTGCAAAGTGACATGTAACTTTGGAGGATAGGAGCAGTAGGAGTTAGTAGTTGCGAATGATATTATTATTGTATGCTAGTGAGGATAGGTGTCTGCAGTAGTGTCATATTTTTAACTTCCAAAACAATAAACTTGACAAAAAATAAAATGGAATAAATGGTTGCTTTTGCAGATTTTGCAAAAGTCATTCCCTTTCTTACTTATGAATTCTTCTTGCTGATTTATGATTGCATGGGAGGAAAGTAAGTACGTACTTTGATGTATTCTTCGAGTTCAAAAGAAAAGGAGCACTTATTTTAAATATAAGTGATAGCTAAACTAAGTTTTGCAAAGACTGACGTTGTTGGCGAAAGAACGTTGCTGAGTAGTCGGTAGTTGAATGTATACAGGTACGAGCTAGTACTGCTTATTATGTTTGCAAGTATTGTAAGTAAGAGCCGTAAGTTTTGCAGGGAAGGGAAAGGGGGGAGGAGGGCCAGGCAGGGCATAGGGGCAGGGGTATAGGATTCAAGTGGCAGAAGCAAAAATTACGTGGATAATGGCAGAGTTTGTCGGAGGAGAGGGAGCGGAAGAGGAAAAGAGAGCAAGAGAATGTTGGGTGCGGGTTTGGCTGTTTGCTGATGCTGCTGAATGTTAGTAGTCAAAGTCCCTGTCGCACGTGCATCTCATCTTTTGATGAAAACAAAAGGATTCTCGGCAAGAAAATGAGATTCAAATTTGAACTATGAAACATGAGTGAAGTTTGCCAAGCATTTTCAGCCAGCATTGCCCTCACCTCATTTCTCTTCTTCTCGGTGGACTTTTCTCCTAGCTCCATCCAAAACTGCTACATTAGCTATATGCATCTCCATACAAGATGAATGGCTATATGGTCCGATGCCCAGATCTTTCAGATCTAATACATTGATCGCATACCTTACCCTCTTCCTTCAACTCTTATTGTTCACTAGCTAGCTCTCGTCTTCATTAGCTCAATTCAGATCAAATTGAGTTGGATAAACTTTAGAATACAGCTAAATACATGCTGTTATTTCTTATATTATGCTATAAAGCTATTATTACATTATACATCTGTCGGAAAAATTCAGTTTAGCAGTGTAGCATAGGGATGGAGAAGGTACTTTACTAATAAGTTCCTATAATGACTAGATTTTCACTCCTAAATAGCACAACAAACGTCTTTTTGCAATGTATCATATTTTCGCTTCATTTTCACTTTGGGGAAAAAGTGAAAGTCTGTCCAATAAATGGAATTGGTCAATAGTTTTGAAATAGATATGATGCACTACTACCCTTTTACCCATACTTAAATGAGTATCATCACTATCGCACCAATAAAATTTCATTTCTCTTGGTCTGGATATAATTATGTTACTTATTAGGAAATCAAGGGCTCTTAATTCTGTTCATATCTTTAAATTGACAAGGGATCAGATCTAGGGACTTAAGTAAACTTAAACCCTTTTTACGCCATAATAAAAGTGGCAATGTCATAAGTAGTCAAGGAGGGAAAATAGTACCCATACAGTAATTATGTATTATTATTGACATTTGTATCCCACTAATAATGACTAGTGACGATGGCACATTTGATCAACTAAATTAATATTTTATTACATTTAAGATAAAATAACGAAAGCCAACTCAATGGTTCTGATCATAACACGCGCGATAAACATTCGGGTTGGAAACTTCGATCCAGTTCCTACATAGTCTGAATTTGTATTTGGGAATCAGGAAGCCCTGGCAATGACAGTGAGTCTCATCTTCTTTTGCCGTTTGCTACACCCTTATGGACTGTCACTTAAATCCACTTATACTCACCAGCTCCTATTGCCACCAGACTCCCTTCCTTCTGGGAACTTGTCCAAAATCAATAGTTCTACTTATTCCTTCATACACATATCTGGACTCCTACTATTATACTTACTAATTTCCTAGTCCATATTATACGATGTCCTAAGCCAATACTATTGCACTAATGTAATGTAATTCAACAACCTTGAGAGATATTAGGAGTAGTTCTTGTGCAGACAGAATAATATTTGTCCAGTACAAATAGTACAAGGCAACGTCAATGTATTATTATGAGTATATACTAATTAGGTATTATCGTTCTTCTTTAATTATTTAATTCACTACGAATTTGGAAATGAATATAAAATGAATATATGAAAATTCATTACTCCTCCCAAACTCTAAATATTTTAGTACCCTAGAGGCTCCTTAAAATGATCCAAACTGTGCGTCCCTAATAAATTTGCTTCTACAGATAGCTGCGGGTCAGTGTCCCAAATGATCACCCTTATTTATTTCTACTTCCCCGTATGAGCAGATAATTAAAAGCTTTCGTGCCTCTCTCATGCATTATTCTCGTTCCACATACAGAAACGGATTACTATCTTTTGGACTTTTGTGGAAAAATAACAGCAACTTTCCAGTGGACCAAATAAATTCTAGGTTTTCGTCTTCCAGAAATATATATCACGGCCGAATGCAATGGTGAAGAAATTCTTCTCTTCTGCCCATAGTACCCTTATCCCACTATCCCAGTTATCCCTCCCTCTTAAGTGAGGATCGTTCTTGAGATATGTGATTTGATTATATGAAGGCGTATTTTTTTGACCGCCACATTTTCGTAGAGAACCCTCAAATTGTTGTACTCGGACAGTCAGATTTTCAAATGGACCGTTAGAAGGCCCAGAGGGAAAATTCTATTCTAAGTTCTAGCCATCACAACAAAGGAACATCTTTCAAATGTGGTGTATGTGTGCTTGGGGTCTTTTGTTCGGATGGTGTCAATCGGTTCGGCTACTATCTTCTGACCTGACCTATGTAACCCAATAACACGAAATACGCCAAGATATCCGACAGCAACTCAACAAAACAACCCCGACAGCCGCTACAACGATTGTCCCACTTTTAGCCAATTCAC
>JABASI010001808.1:0-22666 GCA_019776505.1 Tomocerus nigrus
AGGCAATTTCCCTTCCTTACCCTTTCAACTTCACCCATCATGTCCGTAGGAATTGGCGGTGGGAGTCTCTTCGCAAGGAAATCCTTCAAAGCTGTGGCTACAGCGTTGACTGGTATATCTAAAGCTCTAAGGTCAGTATTAGGATCATCTGCCAACCGAGAAAATAGGGTTTCGACGTGAGCTCTGTTCCCTGGAACCCGGTACAAACCCTCCATGTCTAGCCCTTCTTCCTCAATAAATCTGACACAACGTTCCAAAATTCCATTAGGAGCAGTAGCGTCTTCCAGCTGCAAATACCAAACAAAGATAAATTACTTTCCTGTCAACCCCTCAATTATCGCCATTTGTTTTCCATGTATTTATGTCCTGTAAAACTGTAAAATCACCAATCAGATACTTAAATTCTGCTAAAGTTGCTAATTCACTTACACTAGTTCCAAAACTAGGGGTAGCCTGAGGCTGTTGCTCAGTTGACTTCGACTTTGTCAATTTCTTTGGTGGCTTCTCCTTTTTCACTCGCGATTTATCCGTTTTATTTTTAGATCCAAGATTACTCATCTCTTCCTTAAGCCGAGCGAAAGGCTTTTTCTCCACATCAACAGGTGATGAAGCTTCTATATGAATAATCCACAGTACAAATCATTAATCAACAGAATTCCGCACCGAACATCAACAATTCCATTGATCTCATCAACCCATTAAGCCGCTTACCGGAACCTTCCTCCATTGTCAAAGATTTATTTCGTGAGCCTGAAAAGATTCCAGAATCACCCGATAGTTGATACGGCACAAATCCTTTAGGTACCGTTGGAATTGGAGTGAAAATTGCCTTTGGCTTTGGTGGTGCATGATGCCTGGATCGAATACTTGTACTTTTCAAACTCTTCTTTTTGTGCCTTGGTCGTGAGAAATCTTCTGGGTCTGAAACTGGCGAAGCGGAAGAACTGGAGTCACTTGGAGGCGGTGGAAGGCGCCCTACAATAAATAATTCATCCTCACGTACAAATTCATTTACTTCCAATTTATCAGATTACTATCGTGGAGTTTAATTTTATCCAATTAACACTTTCTAAATTACACTAATTATTAACTAGTAGCTAACTTTTAATTAAATCATCGCCAATTGCTTCATAATTGAGAAATTAATCAATTCTGCACTAATTATCAAATTAATTAAGACGTTATCCGCATAAATAAATCGCATAGTATTACCTGTATTCCTACGAGAGCGATTTGTTCGATTTCTATGCCCGGTGTCGCTAACATAGTCATCGTTTGGAAGATTGGAGTAAGGAGGAGATGTGCGGGGCAATCTCATGCGAGATAAAGCATCGGTAACAGCTGAGTACTCAGCCATATTGATTCTTCCTGGATTATTTACGTGACCGTGGGTGCCATGACCATGCCTTACTTGAGTGGAAGTTCCATTATTGTTCACTGATCTGGAATGATGACTTCTTCGTCCTGTTGCAAACGCCAGATATGCTTGCTGTGATTTTGCAGTAGGAGCGGTGCCCATTTCCCGATGACTTCGCCTCGCTCCTGCCCATAAATTGTCAAACTTATCAAAGTCTTTCATCACAAAATTGTCAGAAGCAGACGGTTCCATCTTCTGCTTAGCAGGCGGCAGCAACTGTGCCTGTCGTTGCCGAATCCACGACGGTCTGACCAGAGCATCTTCACTTCCCCCGTCACTATCACCACTTGGCAATTGCTCATAAATATCATCAGAGTCGTTTGTGGAGCCCACATGTCCTTCTATTCCCACAGGCGGGTGTGATGATGGGGCAGGTGGAGCTCTGTACAACGGTGGCGACTCCATTCTGTTCAAGCCACACAAAAATGTCAAACTTGAGCCAAGATCAACAACTTTTTCCCCATTATTATCCATGCTAACATTGCTAACTAAACAATCCACCTGAGGAGGATGTTAACTTTTAATGAAATAAAGGCAGATAATTGTATTAGATAAAATTAAATGATTTTCCACGTACCTGAATGCTTTTTCAATATCACTTTTCTGATCCCAAACTTGCCTAAAGAAAGGCGTGTAGATGCCAACTGTGTGCTCTCCACTCCAAGTTGCAAAATGTCCACGCAATTCATCTGCCAAGGCATTGCCCTCAGTAATCAGTTTCTGTCCCAGAGTTGAGCCAAACATGGCAGTGGCTGCACCGCCGTTTTCTGTCACAGCTAATATTTGGATTGGAAGATTGGGGACGTTTCCAGAAAATGCTTTTAGGGCAGAAAAGGATGCTGTCCGATTTGCTGAATAGACCAAGATCAATCCGTGGACGAGGTCTTCTCGGTGTGAAGATGCTCCATGGTATGAAGACATCATAATCTATAGACACACAAAACAACCAACTTATAACATACTACACCATTCATCACATTACGTAGACAAGTCACGCTTCCTACTCAACTTGGTCGAACTATCAGCTACTTCTTCACGCTTCTAATCACTCTAGTTAATTCTATTACATCTACGCTCTACTAAATTCCCTACTTTACATTACACATCTATCTACTCAATCCACACTCCCCTCTAACTAATTACATTCTCATCCTTTTACTCATATACACCATAACTAACTATTAAACCTAGTCAAAGACCTAAATAAACACTGTTAGTTGTACAGAGACGATTTTAACAACAAGCCATATAACAATTCTACTGTTTTACACTTAGGAACGTAAGTAATACAATTAAAAGCATATCTACCGTAGTAGGCTAGAGTAGGATAGACATAACATATAATTATAAGCATTAAACAATAGAGTTTAATTCAATCACATTATATCCCTTGTTTGAGTAATGTGATTTTGGTGTTACTAATCTCGGTTTGTTACAATTTTCTATGCAATCCTACCAGATACATAACATTACAATTACAAATATAATTTAGGCTTTTGTGTTTTACTTTGTAGAGCTGTACGTAAGTATTACACTGTGAATGAGCTCATCATAAAAAGAGATGCACATTGCACGCTGTGCTATTAGGAACGAAGATTTTTGGATTGTTCTGCCCCAAAAGCAACAATATTCTTTAATTCTCTACTAAAAAGGTTCTAAAATCAAGTTGAATCCTCTACGGTGTAGTTATATAAATGTAGCTAGGTTAACAAAGCATCAATGTCTTTCCTCACCTGTACACAACGACGTCTTTCGCCTAGAAAGGTAAGAAGACTAATGGCTTTGTTGTCCGTTTGCTGACACGCCGGAAGAGTGAATAAGGGGGCGATGAGAGAGCCGACATTATACGAGTCTCCGCAAAACATGCACATTATTACGCGGATATCGGGAGCCTGCCCACTTAGCACTACTTGTGTTGCAAACGGTGAATGATGAGGATTCACCCGGTCTCTCAAAGAGCGAACAAGGGACTGTAATGCTTCTGCAAGTAGTTGAGTACTGAAAAAACAATTAATTACAATTATGTTCTTAGAAGAGATCTCTCGGGTAAATTTCTTCTCATTCTTCCCACATTACTCCCCAGCCTTACATAAATTATAAATATATACGGAGTAAAAAAGTTTACCTTGGTCGAGCATCCGACCCGCTCACATCTACGAATCCACAACCTAAACTATCTGCTAAAGACTGTCCTTCATTACTAAGAATTTCTTTCTCTTCAGCATTTTCTATTTGACCCGCATTAAAAACAATGACTACTGGCGGCTCCGCGAACGGCACATTCTCCTCAGCCAAATTGCTCAGCAATGTTTTTTCTAAGTAAGCTTTAGTGTCTTCCAAAGTTTCAGAAGCAGAATATAAAACAAGTCGTGATTGTAAATGACCCGAAGTGTTCGTAGGAAATGTCATAGGAATGTCTGTCGTCTTCAATTCTACTGTGTAAACTACTCCATCCAGTTCATATTCGTCATCCTCGCAATGCTCTTCCAAACCTAACAGAACGATTCTTAGATTAAGGCCAATATAATAAATAGACTAAATAGACACAGCTGTTTGGCTAATAAAAGAACGACAGAGAGAGAGAGAGAGAGAAAAAATCTTCGCAACTTCATTCAATTCAACTTTTCCTCTTTATATACAACGATGTTATGCAAATAAATACACCATAGAATAGTAAATTAAGTTTCCTTACCAAATTTTACGTTCTCTACTAAATCTGGAGCCCCAATCAGATACAATGTTAATACTGCATCGGTCGATAAATTATTCGTTGTTCCGTTATAGTGTGTCACTTTCGGCGCTGTGGAATCCAACAGCCTCTCCACCTACAGAATACATTATTAATATTTAATTTCATTTGCACAGAAATGGCTTCATCATCTCAAGGCATGCATTATAGCATAATTTTTTCAGATTTATACTTTTAGTTTGTGAATTGGGAATCTAGAGCAAGGCTGTTCATACTTTGGCACTACTAATTCACTTCCTTCAACAGCAATTTAGCAAAGACGCCAAAGAGCAAGGATCAGAATGATATTGAATGGTCTAATTCTTAGTCTTGTAATCTCGAGGTCAAAAATAAATGAATTTACCACAGAATCCATGCAGTTGGGGAAGGAAGGACAGTGTTCTCTTTGAGGGCAGTGAACAAATCCCAAGTGTTGAAGAAGCATTAGTCTTCTTTCTTGATCTAATCGATCTAAAGCTTTATAACGCGAGTCCTCTTGCAAAATTTCAACCATCTCTCGCACCTGCTGTTGTGTTATTGTAGCCATCGGAGAAGATGTCTGCACTTGAGTGAAAATTTCAGCGTGTTCTAACATCAGTTCCACGAACGATCTCTTAGCTTTCTCAATCAATTCTGCTTGATGTTGTTCATATATGGACTGAATTTCCTGCCCCGTGAGAGCTTCAAAACACTCATGGCCCATGAACAACACTTGCAGCTCATTCAGTGATTTCCCCGGCGTAACGTAAGGTGTATTGTCCAGCAAGAATTTAAACTGTTGCCTAAACTCTCCTCTTTTACGGTCTGCTTGCAGAGAATTTATTAAATTCCTCCACACCTACACGGAAATTACAAAAACACTTTATATACTACACACTTTCATTAGCTACAGTGTCAACATCGAGCCATTGCTACATAAAAACGTGACTCCGTCGAAAAGGGCCATAATGAAAACATTAAGCATATACCTATAGGGATTTGGGGAATTCAGTTAAATAATTAAAATTTTAATCGGCAACTTTGACAAGTGACACACTCATTTAATGTTTCAGTATTCGCTATACTTTCTAAATGTGACCCAATTGTCACAAAACTCTTTTACTTTTCAAACTTTAATTTTAGTCCAAAAATGTTTAAGAATTGAATTGACTTCTAGGCAAATATGTAAGTACAATGGGAATCATTTGACTGAAATATACTTTTAGCACGCTGCAAAAATTTCCTAGTCAGACAGAATGAGAGTGAAGGAAATCACTAACCGTTTCAGCCTCCCCCGTTGATAGTAAATCCATTGGAATGCGGTTTTCACGAATATTTGTTTCTGTGGAGGACTCCGACCCCCATGTCCAATCTGTCTCTGGAGCTAAACCAGAAGGCGCCACAACGAAATAAATAGAACACTCCGGGTGTTCTTTGATTCGCTGCATAACTGCCTCCCACGGTTGAGACTCAGGCAAAGAGTCGGGAAACAAAGTTTGTAAAATCTCGGGCAACCTCTCTAAGTAACGTCGCTCTCGGCGAGATAAAAATTCATCTTTGAGTCGTTTCAAATGTCGCCTGAAAAGACGCTGAGCACAGTCTTCGCCAAATAACTCGATGTACCTAGAAAAGTCATACGCATATTAAACTTACTTCCCTCCATACATAGCGAATACAATATCATTGACATTTACATAGATGAAAACCCTGAACCAAGAAATCCTCACAAGTCAAGATCAAAGTATCTTTTTTAATGGTGTATACCATGCAATGCTACAAAATTGAGAATATCTTTGAACTTTTAAGAAAATCACGCCCCCACATCTACGTGCAAGAATTAATTAATTTTTGTATTACATATCTAAACGTTTTCAGCAAAGAAGCTTTCATTATAATTTCCGAATTTCCCAATATATCCCAATAACTAATGATTCAATGATATTGAGAAAAGTGCATGTAATGTCGTACATAATAAAAATGATTATACCTTTGAAAAGCAGGGTATTTCAATAATTCTCGATAAACAGGTGTCCAAACTGCCCTATGATCGGTTACATGTGATTGAATCAACGCTTGGAAAGAATCCGAAACAGAATCTAGCATTTCTTTTCTATTTCTTGAAGTCTCATTGTAAGTTAATGGTCTAAGACGGTTTTTGACTCGATCAATTAGCTGTGCAAGTAGTAAAAATGCAGCGTCCACGTTAACATTTTCGTGCGCAGATGTTTCCACTATAGGTATGTTTAATTGCCTGAATTCCTTTCGTTGAATCATTTTTTCTGCTTCTTTAACGTACGCTTCACAGGCTTCGTCATTTTTCGTTGTGACTAAAACTACTGGCTTCTTTGTGCGTAAAATATTGAAAAGTATGTTGGCTGAGAACTCCGTTTGACGTTCAATTGAGCGTCCTAAAATCAAACATAAGACAAAAACTCTTTAAAAATCAATAGTTATTTATAGTCCGTCCATAATTAGTATTGGCCACACGATTCTAAAAAATATCGTTATACATATAAAAAATCCAAATGCTCTAGCTAAACGAAAACATCTTAAGTTCAGAGATCCTTTCATTCACCCTATTTTATTTTTAGTCCTTTTATGCCAAAAAGCTTAAAACTAGAGTACCATATAATAATATTATATGGATGGATGGCTATATATCTGCTTTAACGGTCTTTTCTCTTTTTCCATTCTCGAATCCACCACCTACTCTCAGAAGATAAGGATTTATAGGCAGTATACATATGCACCATGCTTGTATAGATACGAGATACGATTGATACGATTCCAAGATTTGCATTCTCTGGCTCTACTTTGTGTGCATTTACTCACGACCTACCCAAACCAACTTATCCTTTAGTATCATAAAAAGCTTAATTTGTCTGAACATTTAACGATCACAGAATCATATGACCAAGTTAAAGATGAATCAATAAATCCCAAGGAATTGCTAAATGTAAAGTGCTATGCTCTATCAGTAAAAACTTTCGAGAAATGCGATCATAAATCATAAGCTATCGCACTACTGTCATTTTATCACTTTAATATTGGCTACCATACATGGTAAGTACATTACAATAAAATAGAGAGAAAGGGGAAAATTCTCACCTGGAACGGCACTGACATCATAAACAAGTATAAAACCATCTATACTAAGTCTTCCATCAGGCATAACTTTTTGCTCGTACTCTTTCTCAATACCTAACTGACTCTTGCAAATATACATAAGCTTTTCTGCTGAAAATAGTCGTGTTGAAGCACATCGTTTGGTATACGGCTCCATTTTGCCCCCCTACAACAAAAAATAAAAACATCAATAGCATCATCACTTTTAACTTTCAACTTCACATGTACTTCCCCTTTATATCCCATTTACCGATAATTGGCATATTTATGGGGGAGCAATGAAATTATATGCGAAGATTTCCTAACTTCTTGAATGATTACCTACCTTGAAAGGCTGAAAGGTAGCATCGTCAATAAACTCCGTCTGCTCCACCAGATGAAATCCAAGTTCAGGACTGTCTTCTGTTGCCTTCGTCGCGTATCCCCAATATAAAAAGTGATCATTATTGACCACTCGTCCGCTGAAATCGGTTACGCTGAGGACGGAGATGTGCTCTGGAAAATAATCATCTGCTCTATGCCGGATGAAACGATTGCATAAACATGATTTCCCAACTCCGATCTGCCCTTTATCCTTCTCTATACCTAAAAAGATCAAATTACAATACTTAATGAGATAAACCAACAGAACTAACCAACCATCGAATCAAGGAAATTAAAATCCTATACCAACACCAACCCACCACAATATATGGACATTGCGGACTGGAAACTTCACTGATTTGGTTAGATCAATAAAACACGTCCGTAAGGATAACGGTATGGGTATGCGAGTACGTATTTTGGGATTACTTATCCAATCCAAAATAAACGCATCAAGAACTTATTTTTAGATCTCCCCAGCTTGACAAACTGATTTAATTAGCAAAGATACTATCTGTTTCCAACATAATATTTCAGGGTGTGGTTAACCATATAGAAATGAAACATCTCAACCAATTTATTCAACAAAAAGCCGAAATGGAACCTGTCTGTTCTAAAATATATCTCCCCATTTCATACTTACTATTACTTACTATAATAGCACACAGAAGAGATTCGACATATGTTCAGTTTTCACCTAGGTCATCATGACTCAGCAAATTCATTCAAACTATAGCATACCAGTAGAGAAAGAGCATTATTTGCAAAATTGCAACTTTCTTTATTCTTTAACACAAATATTTATTCCAGTCAGACAGACTCGACTCGACTATTCTATAAGCTGTCTAAATAAACAACCAGGACTAGGTAGGACTAGGAATTAAAAGTCAAAGTAGTTCAAAGTAACTACCTATATCAAAATAAGATGAATTGCTACATTTGACTCTTCGATGAATGGAATAGCCTGATAAAATAAGAAGAGAAACATTCTCGTCTCCTAATTACTAAGATCCTAAAATATTCTCCCATAGTTAACACTTGTGACTTGGATCATCAAAGTGGCCTTTACACAGTTAGATTAGAAAACAAAAATTTATTCAGTGCTAGTTTTAGTATTAATTTTGTTTGGCCATATATGGCACAGAATAGGAATTGATCGTTCGTTGTCGCTGGGAAGTTTTATGTTCTGTTCTGTCTGGGTCTATTAATGGATATGTCTGATAACATAATGCTAACGCTGCTTAATCAGAACCCAATGGGGTCAAAATGTCCTAAGGTTGAAGACAACACAAATAACTATTGGAATCTTCTTGTAAAAACGAAAAGCAAGCTAAGCGGCATAGCAGAATTTAAATGTGAAATTAAGTCAAGTAAAACTCTTTTCGCTTCCGAACAGTGACGCATGAATGCCGACCGAACTACATAGAACAGAACGTACTCAGATATGCTTCCTTCTACACCCAACATTAACATCATATCTGACTGATTCTACTAGATATCCTATATTCAAAAGTCAAAAACCTCCATCGAAAACCAGAAAACATCTTCAAGATTTGAAAGCAGCTTGGAAATGGAGTGTTAGCTAGCATTGCGCTTTTCTTGTCGATTTTACATTATACTGCTCAACGGAAGGTTTCTCGGTAATGATTCTTGCTTACATAGAATGATCATTTAGAGGGAATTGGGTACTTTAAAGAATGCTCAGCAGCAAAAATTAAAGTATTTAAACCCAAACTCTTGCAAGTAGTTACAAGGTCAAAAGTTTTATAGAAATACATACATTGATTGCGCAATAACTTTTACATATTGCTCGTAGTGAAGGAATCCTAATTGGACAAAATATGTGAGATGGCTAAGCTTTTAGTTAGTAAGGCTTAAATCTGTATTTTTCAAGAAAAAGTCTAATTGACAAATTGACATGCAAAGACCTAATCCAAGTATTTAAGGAATAAATTACTATTCGGTTTATTTTAACTAATTTAACAATGACGTAATCTAGACTTCAAATTTTTTAAATGTAAAATGATACTTACCTGACAAACCGACAACAGCGATATTGAAGACGCGCGTCGAGTCACCTCGTCGTGACATTTGGACAGTTGAAATTAAGCAGCACCAACAATAACTTTCATTACTTAGCTGAATATATCAAAGTGTAGAAACAAATATATGCAGACAAGTTCCAATTCAACGCAAGTCTGTCTTGGGCAATTGAAGAGCACTTTTGATAGAAATATCTTCAGTAATTTAGAAGGAATGCAAAAAGGCTTCAATTCTGAAATGAGTTCCGAGATCCGCTTTGGTCGTTGCTTGTAACAGAAAGCTTTCAATGAGGGACTGACATGCCAATCGTCTCTCTGACTTCAAAATTGAAAATGACAGCTATCTGTGCAGGAACATTTGGCGATCTTTACTTATTTCTTCAAATCATTCACCGCTTTTGACTGAGGAATATATCCAGAATGAAAACACACTTCAGATGGATCTTTGTTGATAAACCTATATTATATCAATAAAATAAAACATGGTTTACATTACTATTTTCAGTTTTTAAGCATTTATATTCGCAAGTACCTGTATTTTAAATTTTAGCTGCAAAATTACATATTAAACTGACGTATACTCGGTACGGTACTACTTTTTTTATAGTTGCATTACTAACTAAAATCAGAGTAGAATCTGGCTTATATTGTCTCTATTAGCTGTTAGAACGACCTTAAGATATAGGATTTAAAGAATACAAGTTAGGCAAAAAGTAGCTGAAAAAAGAGAAAATATGTATGAACTGAGAACTGAAGAGTAGTTTTGTTAGTTTTGGCACTAAAAACAGGTAGGTACTTATAGCCTTTAGCGATTAGCCTGGCAAATATTGATTAATCTTCCGATTCCTTCTCTCTGTCCTTGATATGTACCTTAAAATGTAGTTGAATAATACGCTATGCTTTGTTCTTTCTGCTTCTAGTAAGTTTGTTCAGCAAATGTCATCCTCTCGAAGCCAAAATTAAAGTTTTATCAGATGACAGGTTCACCCACCTGATTTATTACGCAGAAGATTTGCAGTCCATAGATTAAAATTTCAAGCTGAAGTTTCGTAAATTACTCAGCTGCACGTAACAAAGACAGAAATTAAAAATGTATCAAGTTTTTCAAGACGATATTACGTATGTACTTAAAGTACTTATTATACTATATTAATACTTTGTATTGTCAATTGAAAATTCACTTCATTTCGATGTTTGTGTCTATATTTAGTGACAACATAAAAAGCTTACATTTTTAAGTGTTTGAAATCCACTACAAAATAGTTGACACACACTATCAACTATGTACGAAAAACGACTGAAATCAATCTCTTAACGCAAATTAGAAGTTGACACATTTGTGCTCTTTCCTTGAAGTAAATAGTTGATGACAACAGTCTTTCTACATCCTAGTCTAATAAGTGCACAGATGAAGATTAGAAGTCTGAAGCCTGATACCGGAAACAACTGTAATTGTTTGCTTGCCAGTTCAGATTTGGTGATCCCCGTTTGTCGACACTATGTATTCTGTGTACTGAAAGGATTAAATGATAAAAAAACTGAACAGGAACGAAGGCCAAGTCCAGCGCTGTCAGCTATATCGACACTATGCTTACTGGAGAAAGATCCAAAAAGTACTGGACCTAACCAAATCAAAAAATAATCTATGTACAAAAAA
Source organism: Tomocerus nigrus (assembly GCA_019776505.1). Taxonomy (NCBI): domain Eukaryota; kingdom Metazoa; phylum Arthropoda; class Collembola; order Entomobryomorpha; family Tomoceridae; genus Tomocerus; species Tomocerus nigrus. Next base: position 11,313 of record JABASI010001808.1, read on the forward strand.
TCTATGTAAGTTCTTTATGCAGAAGTTCGTCTGATTAGAAGATAAATGTTGAAGTAGTAACAATTTATACCCAAGACACAAGAAGACTGGAGATTTAAGTAAAGAAGACAGTTTTGGATAAGGATGCAATGTATAGTGACAAGGATGATAAAAAATGACGACAACACTGACAAGGAAGTGATGTGACGATTTACTGGCTTAATGTGCAGTAGAAAAACAAATACAGTCGTTTTCACTTGAGCTACTACTGGACTCCCTGGATATTTTGACTTTGACTGTGTGGATGCAATGATACAATTGAGCTGTGTTGTGTGACTGGATAAGAATTTGTTATATACTAGATACGAAGTAAAGTGTAAGGAGAATAGCTGGAGACTCGACTACTGGAGACAATTTCAAAGTTCAATTCTATCTTATGCTATCCTATCCTATTATCGATTTCTTATCCGGACCTTCCTGCGTTGCGTGATGCATTATCGATCCCCGGAGCCAATTTCAAATGTCTCCGCCGTATGTGGCTCACACCACACCTTCACCGTTCACAAAAGTTAACTCCTTTCCGTCCTTCCTTTTACTTCCTTCTCCGTCTGCTCGCTGATTTTACTTACACCAAGTCAGTAGACAGAGAGCCTTTCCTTTATGTATTCGGTGTATTCCAGCTGGGTGAAAGCATTGGGAACTTGCACAAATTCTGAGATTTCAGATCCACGGCCAAATTTATGCTTTCTTCGTATTTCTTTTATTACAGCGACTTATAATTTGCATATTTCTTGCAGTGGGCCCTTTAATAACGTAAAAAATTGGCTCATTATTGTAAATGACATAACTTGTTTGCCGACTTTTAGCTTCCTAAAATGACCATCAAAAGTTTGAACGCTTCAGTTTTAGCCTAAGTGTACATTAATCTGCCAGTCGTTTTCAAATCAAATTGTAATTATCTGAGAAAAATGTTGGAATTTAATAGCCGTTAATGCTACTGATATACTACACAACCAAGAACAATACAGATTCTACGTTTCCAGTTTTCGACCCACAACTAATGTACAGCCCTTTAATTCAAGCTAAAGTGAAGTGAGATACTTTTCACTTCAGTTGAGGCTTGGATTGGATTCTATTCTCCTTTCTATTTAAGCTTGTGACGCGAAAGCGTCTTGTTTCCTCCTTTCCTTCATTTGTTTTCCCTAGAAAGAACAAGTCGCTCGCTAACTTAGCACTTTCACTCCTTCTTTCTCTCTTACTTTTACCACTTGCACATCTTACATCTACTATACAGGGTACACTCTAAATTTTAATCTCTCTGCCATTTATTTCCCACTTTGTCAGATAATTATATCTATTGCGCTTTGTAGTGCTTTACTACTACATTCCCTTCTCTATATTACACTCTCTATTCACCACACAACCAATCTGCATCTATTAAATTGTTTCTACATGCAATGCACAGTTGCCCATATAAAAATATCAACATCCAATATAATTTTGTACGTTGGAAAAAGCTTAGACATTTAATCACACAATTTTATATCATTAGTGGTTAATGTATGCAGCATATCAGTTGAAAAATATTCCATTAAAGATTTAATTCAATGCATTGCAATTGATTCAAGTACACACACTCCGTTTTAGTTTTGATTTTTTTGGCCTTATATGCATATACTGCATGTACATACCCATTTGCAAAATTGTGGTCGATGTTGCGTTTGCGTTATTCCGAACTTTTATTACCCAAATTGAATTTTTATTTCTTTATAGGCCGAAAAAACGAGTACGCATACGTTGTTCTATTTTCTACTTCTATCTCTTTATCTATGAAACCATTGAACTCTTATGAATCGCCTCTCACATTTTATAAAATGTAGATTATTTCTACACGAAATTGCTTTATTGCATTTCTATTATAACATTACTTAAACTTTGATGAATCCAGATAAAAGTTTTTGAGAAGTTTTTACTTCCCCTACATATTCAGAAATCTTGTCCCCTCCGCGAAAATGTCTATAGGATGTAAATATTTTTTAGTGTGAAAACAAATATTAAAAGGTGTATATACGAGATAAAATTGTTTTCTCCTTAGTGAAAGTTTTATGCTATGTTACTGCGTTGCAAGGGAAGGTAACTTTCCCTCGATGGGTGTCTTTGAACTGTCTTTTTATGTAAGTGGCACTTGAATAATTTGAATTAGATGTGTGTTCTTTATAGTTTTCTTCATACAATAAAGTCTAAAAGATCTTTGAACTGTTTTTTTATGTAAGTGGCACTTGAATAATTTGAATTAGATGTGTGTTCTTTATAGTTTTCTTCATACAATAAAGTCTAAAAGAGTCCTAAACAATTTCCTTGTATAGATAAAAGAAAGTTTGAACACCCAGTAGGCGGTAAGTAGGAATCACTTTGCTAAAATTCCGGGATATTTTGATTGGGAGAGGGTTTCGAATGGAGCTAGGACATGAATAGGCTCTCGAAATAGTTCTTCGAATTTAGCATTTGCCATGCAATGAAGAATAAAGGGATTACATTGTAGGATGTGCCTTCTTGTAAAGCAGCAAGTTTTCTATAATGAGTTCTTTGAATTGACCTTATAGCTTATTATTCTTCCCTAATATTACAGTGTAATTATAATAATTCAAAGTAATATATGATCCAAGCAGCAGTACTTAACGATCTATTCCAGCTAGCTCCATATTGTCGGAAAGGATTCGAAAGCGGAATTTTGTAACTTTAATTCGTGTCTATAAGCAAACATGCACACAGGCAGAAGAGTTAAAGTATTTTCTCTTATCTTTCGGGGGAAATAATGAGGAAATTCTAAAAACTTTCTTTTCCTGATATCATTCATTGTATTCTGTAACCGTAACACGAATCGTCCGTCTTCCTTCACTTTTGCTCTACAAAGAAAAGTAGTGGAATGGAAATAGATGTTTCCAAAAGTTCTATATCTATCGGATATATTGTTTGTTGAAGAGGCGAAATACAAGTCACAACTCTCACAAGTCGTATGCTGATCCGGCAAGTTTCATGAGATTATTACGTCTTTGTCGTGTGCCACTGTGAATTACAGATATGCGAAACTGGCTATAGGGAATACTTTTGTTATGGCGTTGGAGACTATGTGTGGAATGAGATGAGACATGAGACTGTGTGTGGGAGATGCATTTTCTATATCAACCAAAGCACTCTCAATTTACTTTGGCTTATAAATAAGTCTTCGGTTTGTACTTTACTTACCAACTTCCAAGCTTCCAGCTTGTGTCTGGTATGTTCGCGATAGCTCTCTATTCGGATCAAGCACAACTCACCATCAGTCACTATTCTCTCTGTTTACTAGAGAAAAGCCGAGCGACAATGAGAAAGTTGAGATGAGTTACTTCTTTTCCTTTTCACCCAAACTAAAGTAGAGCATAGCTGAAGGAAAATTGACTATTCTATTGTCTAATAATATAATATCCTGCGACAATCCATAGAAATACTCTTATAAGTATGTTGTTTGAACAAAAGTCGCTTATTATCCGCTTCGTAGGCTCAACTTCTGGAGTTTTCTGCGGGCGTAGTAGCTACCTAACTGCCATAAATAAGGTTCTGTCCGAGTATTACATCTTCAACAAAAATAAAATCTATTCTATGATCATCACTTGAGCCCTTTTCATCCTTTTCAAAAGAGAGGGGTCCAAGAATATCCCCTCAGAACCACATGCAAAATACGCCAATGGTTTGGAAGAGCAGAACGATGTCACAAGTCGCCAATAAATCTGAAACTGTGGAAATTAATGACTTGATTCGTCAATCCTGAAAGCCCTTATATTATTGCATACATATAATATAAGGTCGCGGATGAGAGTTTTGCTGACACAAGAGGATATTGCATTAGTTGAAACAAATGCTTTTGGTCTCTGAACTGTAGGATTATGGTTTTGGCTTCCTCAACTCTGAAAACAAAGGTGATGACAGCCAGTAAATAAATAGGTATACAAATATGTAAATAAGTAGACAAGACACGTTTGTAATTTGTTTGGCTATCTCTGCACAAACGGGCACATTCCATTTTTCCCTTAATGTGCCTACTAAGAATAAGCAACGAACCGTGATTACTTCTCATTTCCCTCGCTATTTATTTATGAAGTCTATTAGCTGTGTTGACTGCATTCTTTATGTACTAGGTACATTTAGTAAATAGAATAAGATGCCCCTAATGTGCCATGGGTGAGTCAATAATAATAAGACGAACATTTCTCATTAGTTAATTATGTAAGATGGGGTTTGTCCATTTAAATTCATTCCCTTCCTGTTTTCCATGTTTTCCGTAGTAGTCTAGCCTCCACTGAGTCTACTTAATCGTTAGAAGAGAACAGATCTTCTCTGAACCACAAAACATATATACTAAAACTTCCCAAAATGCTTGAAAACATGAAAGGAGGAGCTCTTCTCACGCTTTGTGCTAATTTGAGACTAGGGTGTGGACTTTTGCCTTGTGAAAATCTTGTTTTTGTTCCTTGTATGCATTTAGTTCGAGCGTAAAACTGTTTGAAAACAGAACTCGTTTGGATTGCGCTGAAAATCGTAGAAAAGGGTGGTGAAGAGAGAGAGAGAGAGCCTTTCTACATAGGACATCTTTCTCAAGGCTTATGGCTTATGGAGATGAAGTTTTCGGGGAGAAAAGACGGGAGTCCTCTTTGATTTCTATAAATTCATTCATGTTGAGGTAGCTAGCTAAAGGTTGTGTTGTCCTATTGTGACGTAGCATTAAGTTTGTAAGTATCTCGTCTGGTGCGATGAAGCTTTTTAAGGAGCTTACGATTTAGATACAATTTATGTTTGTAGTGCAACTATTTACAGCTTGCCTATCCCTTTTTCGGTTAGATAGGAAGTAGGAACTGCCTCGACGGGTATTACTTAAATGACTACCCACTCCTACTCCATTATACATTCTTATTTCTTCCTACTTGTACTGTACTTACGTATATGCATGGAGTTACATGCATATTCCTGGATTTGAGCCATAAAGACGGAACGTTTCATGTGCCTTATTTCCTTTTTTAACACTTTATTAGATTATCCATAGGTTTCATATGAAGAATGAAGTAGACATTTACCTACACCTCATGTCATGTCGCATGGCATATTGCCTACATATTTTAACAGGTAGATTTACATACTTTTTTACTTTTAGCTATAGTGGACCTACCTTCATTATTATATGGACTAGCGTGGAAACCCTTTCTGTTTACTTATGTAATACTTACACAATAGCTTGCATACATATCACTTTTAAAGCCCAAACCAACTACCAACTACCTACCTATGCATTTTCATGTCTTTTTATCCCTTTGCGTATGAGCTTTCAGTTTACTCACTCCCTATCGTACTACTTCATTTGTTGACGTAATTCAACATACCCTACAAGGCTCGCAATATCTATCTGAAAAGTTCACTAACAAATCCTCAAATGTATTTGTACCCGGTTTTACTCTACCACCACCACATATATACCCGATACTGTTATACGTATATAGTATATAGTATATACTCATTTTAGAGACACAAATAATACATACAACATAATACCAGGAAGAGGAAAGTATAGAACAGAATAGAAGATATCTTTCTGCGATCTGTATACATAATAGTACCAACAATAAAATATGTGCTACCCTACTAGAAAGCAGAAATATACCATTTTCAACCATTAAACTTTTATAACTTACGCCTCCAATGATAAGGGTACACGCGGACGTGTGGTGGGTGATATCTGCCTTCTAGCTACAACTTCTACGGAATAGATTTTTCCATCCATGCATGTTACCTCAACCAAATTGCATTTCATACACAACTTATGCAATATAATGCCCACTTAAAAGCGATCATTAAATTAGGACGCATTGATAAATATCAGAGACCAAATTCATGAATCATTCAAAAGTAAATGAAACACAGGAGACTGAGTTTTGGAGATATTTTACAATTATAGCACACTTGAAAATCATTGTGCCCTTTGCTATCACTTATCACAATTAAGTAACACGCCAATAACAAAGATAATAATAGAAACTTTACAATTTTAGGGACATTATTATCAACGAATGGTTTATGGACTACACGAAAAACCTGATACACATAATATAAGGATTCTCATGAATAAGTGGTTGCTCTAAACTGTTATTTACATTTCGTAGAATTGTCTATTACACGAATGTTAAAATCTGTGTGAACATAGCAAAGTAATTAAGATTGTGTAAATGAAAATTTTCCGAGAGGATACATCTGGCATTATCAAAAGATCTGTGAAATGATTCCGAGTATCGCCGTAAGTAGGTACTTATAGGCACTGTTCCAGCTATTTGTCTACATGAGTGACAAAATCGGTGGGCTGAAAATAATTTGCATTCGAGCTTTCTCTTTGTTCTGTTGGGAAAGTGAAAGTTACAAGGCACAGGGGCGGTTCAGTTGGAAGAGGGGGGAATCTTAATGCAAACTCTGTTCTGATTGCTAAAGCTCGTATCATGTGTATTATTTATTTGTGGGGATTATGCAAGGAAAAGCATAAACATAAGCACATGTCCTATACTAGTAAGAGATATAATAGCTATAGTAGATATATGGATACAAATACGTAAGTATATAAGGAACTGGGTTATCATTTATATTTTACAATTCTCCATGAGAAGTTTGTAGTCCCTCCGCACTTTCGTACGTGTACAGTTTGCTGTATGAGATGACATACATAATATAGAATGGAGTATAAAGAGGAGTTGAAAACAAAAATTGTTTACCTAACTCCGAGGTAGTAGCTCAGCCGTTCAAATTGAACGTAAGGAAAATCATACAGAGCATAATTCAACATCATCTGTGCACATAGAAGAAAAGATACCTGGAGCTATTTATCGATTACATACTATGAATTTCACCTCGCCTACATATATGCACATATAGGTGATGGAATTCGTTATTTATTAGACCTGTGATTTGATGAGAGCAAATATGCAAGCTTGGGGGCACAAAAAATCATCACAAGAACGGAAAAAGATCTACTATGAACGCATCGAGGAGGAAGGAAACATATTTTAGGCTTGTGTGAAGATAATATCAAGAATGGATCGAAGAATAGTCAGAAATAAATAATTCGAAGGAGAAGCAAAATAGAAATAAGGTCAAACTTAACGCAGGCAGGGAATAATACCAGAAAACCAAGACGTCTTCATGTCTGTTCAGAAACAAGGAAACTCAAACAAGTTCCAGAGATGCTTCCAGACAGAGGAATCTTCTGGAGAGCCTATTTCTTCCTCTATTGTATACAATACATAGAGATATCATGGTTGATCATATTATCCATTCAGCCATGATATAATTTGATAAAATATGTATACTACAAAATAAAGCACTTGAATATTTGTCGAAACTACTTGAACATTGTTATTTGATTATGCACTAGTAGTTCCCAGGAAGTGGGGAGGCGACTATTAAGCAAACATGCATCCAGATTCTCAATCATAGCAGCTTACTTGCGTAATATTGTAAACAACCGTGCCTATACATTCTCCTTCGTCTCAATGATATTTAGACGATGTAGAAATATGGAATTTGAGATGGAAGAGAAACAAATATTATGATAACAATATTGATGTTCATGCAGTTCATGCATGTCTTTGTCAGGCAGACGGGAAAGCACAGACTAGTATACAATAAAAGAAAAGGCGTACCTAAGCTAATCGAATTCATTTCATCCTACTATAGAATAATAGAAGGCCAGACAAAGACATAATATATCAGTGAAAGTATTTATTAGAAACGTTGAGCACTGCTACAATAATACTAATGACAACTGAAGAAAATAGTCGTGTATCTACTTTCTCCGTAATACAAATACAAAGAAAGTCCTAATGTCCTCTCTTATGTAAAACTGAAGATTCTAGGAAAGTACAGGGACAATTTTCCTTGGAAAACTGGTACGTGAGTTGAAAAATTATAAGGGAAATGGTAGTAAAAGTATATAAGTTGAGTACGTATGGGATATAAATATGTTTGTTCCTTCCTTTTCTCTTTTCTAGCATTAAATTAGAGTTGCGATGGGATGTGATAGCATAGTGAAGGAGTCTTGACTTGAATCGTTTTCGGGTTCTGTACACGCGGAATGGGAATAATGCTAGGAGAGTTTCTCTTCTATTCAGCTGAAGAGTAGGCTCTTCCAGCAGGGTTCTCCCTTTCTTTCTGCTTTTTTGGGGTTGAGTCGACTGGAGGACCGGTGCAATGCTTGCTGCTGCTAGGACAAATATTGTATGTATATAGCGTCAATAGAGAAGCCTAGTTCGGTGGGATTGTACATGGATTGCACTCTTCCTTTACTTCCACAACATTGCATGTCGCATGTTGCATGTCCCTCGGTTTTCGGCTTCAGTCGGTTGTCGGTAGCTCGCCGTACATACTTTGTGCAAAGATAGTCAGTCGACAAGAAATAGCTGGAGCTAGTAAGTAAAGTACGTAACGTAGTTATTTAGCCGGGCTGCTAGTCTCTCGTATGTGACGCTACTTACATCACATCATGAGGACGAGGACAGAAACAGAGAGTGAACGAACTAGAACGGGCTAAGCCATCCACCCGCCGACTAACTTAGTCGACGGAGAAAGAATCTGCCTGTCTACAGAGCGTGCACTCTGTGCGGACTAGAGAGATAGAGCCGCTCTGCCTGGCTGCCAACGTGCATATTACATGATATCCCATCAGAAGCTTAAAGCCGCTTCTACCCGCTTCTACCGACGACTACTACCTACTTAACTACCATACGAACCAAACCACTTCAATCGAAATTCGGTTCTTTCTTGGATATTAGCTCTGTTCCCTTCGTCCGGAACCAATCCATTCACCAGAGAAACTACTACTACAGCTCCTTCTGCATGTGTGGGTGGCGCTGATTCACTCTTCATATTTCGCATTCCACGTCCATGTACCAATCCATTTACATCCACATTATCTACTCTGTATATTTCTCCTTTTCTGTATACATGCACACACTATGGATGTGTATACACGGTTTATGAACCACGGACAAGACCCATGCTTTTCTCTAATCCCGCAAAAGCACAAACCAAGATATACGCACATACACTTATTTCGAATCAACTAATGCGGAATTAATCTACAGCTTTACCCTACCTCACCCTACAAAGTATCTCCTCATTATTTTCCCGTACAACAAGCACTAATTAACATTCAATAGGATTCTGAGCTAGCTGTTTTGACAGTTCGTATCGTACATATGGGATTACGTCGTAGATTGCGTTTGTGTGCCTCAACTCTATTCGTACCTTCACAGTTGCACTACGTAGGCATGATTAGTTTCCGAGAATTCAAGATTGAAACGAAATGTGCAAGTTGTGACTATACTGTCAGTCAAGTCAATTCACCTAACTTTCACTTACTACAACATGTCACTTTACTTTCACATTTCACCTTAGCGTTATACCATTTTCCTGCCTGTCTGTATATATACTTATGCATTTAACATCTACCCACCCAGTAATGGAGAAAGTCATTTCGTTTCCAAATAGTTCATAAAATGTATGTCAACATTTCATGTGGAAAATTATCAAGAAATATATTGGGCAACTGATGAGGAAAATAACAAGTACCTACAACTTCTGGGAAAATGACGAGCAGAAATATTGCATTCTATTGAAAATAAGCATTGCGGAAATAAATAAAGAACCGCGGAAAATAATGAGCAAAAATGTCGTGATGTTTACTCATAGTAAATAATATTTCGTAAGTGGGCTATTATGTGTATGATTATTGAAGGAAATTATAGGAGTAACTGCAGCTAATAATTATATTATATCTCATAGTAAAGTAACTTAATTATATAACTGTCAATATAAGTGAAAGTCATATACTTAGATTATACTGACTGATTCACATGTACGAACCAGAAAGTAAAGAAGAAAACAATTTATGAAGAAAGCGTGTAGGTTTTCCAAAAATGACTATGTAGCATTGAAGAAGATTATTGTAAAACTGATATGAAAAAGTTCATAATATGTTGCCTGTTAGCTCTTATTTACAATTAGCCCATGTATACAATTATGAATATCGGATGTAGAGGCGTGGTCTACAATGCGTCAATACAGAACTTATCAGATTACAAACTTCAAATTTTAATTAGCTGGAAGAATTGAGGTCACAGACAGGAAGATGTTTGCAAATTAATGTAATTTTTGAAACGTGTGTTTCAAAATCAAACTCACGAGGATTGTTAAATACGTCATACGAAGGAAGTAAGCAAATAGAAAAGCTACGTGAAAGTTTTAGGTAGTCATTTTCCATATATACTCCGACATAGTGGAGTTGGTATTTATGGGCCATTGCATGGTATTTGGTGTTTATGTTCACATTTGTTTACTTCTGCCTAATAAATTTGATGTGATGAAAGATACATTGCATTGCAATTTGTAAGAGTAGAGTAGTAGTTCATGCATTCATAGTTCATACTGCTTTGGATTGATTGCCCTGGCTGTAATAATACGTACGAGGTGGAACACCTTGGAATACCTCTCGGTATGAAAATCGCGTACGCTGAATGAAAGCAAAGATATGCTTTCACATGACTTTGTTGACAGAAGCTGGAAGTTGTACTCAATACTAGTAGTAGGATCTACGTAGGAGAAAACAGCTCTACAAACGTCATCTACAAAAGCTAAATCTTCTGGAATAGTTGTACAGAGTATATCTACGTATATTAGATATATGTTGGAGCTATAGTTGAGAAACATATGTAAGAGGCAGTTGAAATGTATGTAAGGCAGGTGTTTGCAGCTTTCACCCTCTCTGAACCAGCTTAATTTACTTTCTCTTTCTACTCGTTTCCCTTTTGTAGACATTAGAATCAGTTCTGCTCCCGTTCTGTGACCGTATTTAGTTTCTCCGAAGTTAATAAGGTCAGAGAGAACAGACTGTTTTCTCCCTGTGTGTGTGTGCACTAGTATATTTTCCAGTAATATACATATATACTTACCTAGAAGTAGTAGCTAGAGGTTAAACTTCTCAGAAAAGACAAAACGCTAGTAGAATTAACGAGTAAATGCATTGAGGACGTTAATAGTAACCCGGGCAGAACTAAAGAGCAAAAGGTAGACAGGAGAAAGAGATGTTGTAAAATGTAGTAGAGCATTAACAATTTGTATTGTAATTTCTTGTAATCCTTGTATTGCATGTAAGTAGTGAAAGTAGCGTCCGACGTCCCATATTATTACAGTCTGACTATTGTGAACAGGGAACAGAGAGAGATGGGAAGTAGAGAGAATCCGAAGGATAAGTCTTTAAATCCATAAAATATGTAGTGCGAGTCGGTAGTGGGTAGAAAAGGATGAAG
>JABASI010001809.1:0-22663 GCA_019776505.1 Tomocerus nigrus
CACAAACTCACAACTGAGTTAAACTCTTTCATGCACCTATTGATTTTTCCTACTGTAAATTAAATCCCATCGCAGCAGGCTATAACGGTTAATGTACGTTTTGGGCGGGAAAGGAAAAATGTCGTTTAAAATAAGGAAAGTGGTTATGGGATTTTAGGAAATAAGAAAAGCCTGGCCCTGTATATACTTAAGGCTAGATGCAAAATGGCCTTTCGCGCCTTTTTATTTGAGTCGCATAAACAATGCGACACATTTTTATGCGTTTCAACTGAAAATTTTGAAACTTTTAGAGTCTTGTGACCCTTCTCGATAGTTTATCTGTAGATATCAATCAACTTTTCCCATTTTCATTAATTACGGATCGAGTTATTAACTATCTGGTGGAGTGGGAAAACACACTGGGTTAGAGTAACTACAACCAACCTTAAGACCCAGTTTTCTAGGGATTAAAAACGTACTAATGCAGCCGAGATGCTAATGCTTATTTGTATGTAACTAGGCCAAGATTTTAATTTTCTTAGCATTATTAAGTGTATTATTTAAGTGGCTAATATATAGTGTATTTAGGTTTTAGGGCAATTAAAGTTCAGATTGTGCATGCACAAAGGATTTGTATATTAAGGAAGACGTGTAGAGGGAAATAAAATAGAACAGGTGAGCCTCAACAGGCCGAATCAATCAATCACCATGATTTCAATTTTCCTTCTCATCATAGTCATGCAAACTATCGTTTAAAAGCACGCTGCTCTCTAATTGCCTTTTCGCTCCAAACCCTACCAGAACCAGAACGTAGAGCTCTCTAACCCTCGGAAAAGTAGCAGTGTATTTGAAATGCGGTTTCCTTTAGTTTACTGCTCGACAAACACTTTCGACTCTCTCTCTCTCTCTCGATAGTTTCCCATTGCCACGCTCTTTTCTTTCCCTTTTAGTTTCACCCGTGAGTTTTACTTTTCCGTTTGCATTGGACAAGGGAGTCAGGACGGGCAGCTTTTCTGACCCAACGCAAGCAGGAGCGAGCGGTCGATTCTCTCTTCTCCTAAAACTTATTCCTCCCATGTATATACACAATACACACTCTGCTGTATACAGAATTTGAATTCTCAATGTACAGAGAATAGTAGTATGCCGCAGGAAATACAATTGCACTCGATCCCTATGTTTATGGTCCTCTGCCCTAACTTGCTGTGCGTGAGAGCAGCGAAATAGTGAAGAATGAAGCGAAGTGCATTATAAATGCTTTTCCGCACACACCGACAATGTTATAAACAGACTCAGACTTTCAAACACAATAGAATATTGTGTAAACTACACAAACTACTACTACACTATTTTATTGGATACTTATTCGAATACTATTACATTCGTATGTCCAACTTCCTCATCTTATATAACAAGATTTATTACATATAAGCTATTCAATCTTACATAGACACTTTGTTCCCAGACATTCATATTGTTGAAAAAGCAGAAGTAATAGAGTTTTATGCAAATTAAAATTATTGAAATTGCCAAAATCTTAGCATGAATATTTATATTTCTACAGATAGTAGTAGAATGCAAAGAAAATGCGCAAATATTATTGAAATTATAGATCAAACGTAAAACGTAGTTGAATTTATTTTAGAGCAATTGAATAATTCACTATGCAATTATTGGAGGTGATCGTTTCGAACTTCTAGTATATTATTTTGTATTCATCATAAATTCTGTACCTGTTATGTTATTTCTATCATTCTTTTATTATTGTTAGTTGAATTGCCTTAGCTGTGTTCGTAGTTTGATTATGTTACTTATCTAGCAATGCATGTATCTATTCATTTTAAGGACAATGGAAAATTGCAAGGTATAAACAAGGGCATAATATAACTTCTAGTATATTATTTTGTATTCATCATAAATTCTGTACCTGTTATGTTATTTCTATCATTCTTTTATTTGTTAGTTGAATTGCCTTAGCTGTTAGCTGTGTTCGTAGTTTGATTATGTTACTTATCTAGCAATGTATGTATCTATTCATTTTAAGGACAATGGAAAATTGCAAGGTATAAACAAGGGCATAATATTAGCATTTATGTATATGAGTGAGGAGAGGAGTCAGATGGAATAATGCAAACGTGATATTGTTGCGGTGTACGTACGTGGGTATTACTAGCGGGGATATTATTTCTGTGGGTTGAAATTGACAATAGATAGGAGAAGGAAGCCATAGGACATGACTATTAGAACAAGTCAGGAGGGAATTGCCGTTAGTTAGTTAGTATGCATGTAATTGTACACAAAAGAGTCGGAGGAAAGCTCATAAACTCCGTTTCATTCCATTTCATTCCTGCTGATTTCATTTTATCTAAGAGATGTCTGCATTTTAGTGCTTTTGTACACAGCGATACTATTACAAGAGGGAAATGAAATGCAGCTTTAACAATATGCATACATAAGTATCTACTACTCTATATATTTATATTATGCACTATATAATATTGCGGTGCATATCCTATGTTTCTCTAATAGTAAACACGAGATGATAGCAGATTTCTATATTAGATTCCAGTTTCTGTTAGCTTATCTTATTTGTTCTTGTAGTTGGTAGTTGGTAGTAGCTTTGCATTTTACGATTCCTAGTTAGTTTACCTATTGCTTCTAAATTTACACGTTGAAACTCATTTGGACGAGCCCTGGAGAAAGAGAAGTGCAAATAAATAATAACAGTAGAGAGAAAGATAGAGAGAGAGTGACTGACATTGGTTGTTGTGTGCTCTGATCCAGAAGACTGGATCATTCATGAGCTACTTATTGAACTTACTTGACTCTCTGACTCAAATCAAATAATTCAGCTCTACCTTTCATCCATTTACGTAGTTTCCAAGTTTCAACTATTGATTTCTGTAACAACAACACTCCATATAGCAAGTACATTTATTTACCTATTATTCATATAATATTAAACTACACAATGTAATGTAGGTCGTTACTTTCATTTCCTGAAGAGCACAAAGTTGACAGGTTGACATTTGTGTGTGTGTGTAACAAATAACATGCTATTATATTTCAATTCATAATAATATTAAACTACACAATGTAATGTAGGTCGTTACTTTCATTTCCTGAAGAGCACAAAGTTGACAGGTTGACATTTGTGTGTGTGTGTAACAAATAACATGTATTATATTTCAATTGATTCTATTTTCTTTCGCAATAATATTATTTACCAGCAAATACAAACTTTTTTATATAGTATTAATAGTATACGAAGAAGTTCCAGGAGTTTTCGAATTTATCGTCTCACGTATTTTATTTTTTGAATATAATCTTTTGTTGTATTTATAAGATCAGATAATTCTGATCTTGGTGTAGGTATGCTTTTATTATAATAATATTTAGTACCGAGATGTGGTTTAGTATATCAAGAAATCAATTTTTTCTCGTTGAGTATAGGAAAGAAGAGTTTATTAGAAGAAGCCTTTGTTATTCTGATTTTCTATGTTTTGATATTAGTTTTTTGTGTTAGGAGATGAAAGTGATATTTAGGTGTATGGCAGGAGTAGAGGTCCTCGTAATCCAGAAGACGCTGCTGAGTCTGAGTGACAGAGATAGTCAAGGGAAAGCGTCAAGCATGAAACATAAAGGGAGATGATACGTTAGACAGAGAATGGAAAGTACACATGAACAGCTTTTGGTGGCTTGCTTTTGGTTTGGCTTTCTCTGCTCTCGGTTTATAGAATGTAGGGAGATGGGAGACGGAGAGTGAGTGAGAGTGAAGGAGTTGGAGAAATATCATCTAAACTGCAGTGGTGTTCTGTAGTGCAGACGTCATCTCTCTTGTTCACATTTCGCATTGAGTCGACAAGTGGCCTTTAGCCAAATCCCTTCCTCTATCCCTCTCTTTCTATTCTACTTTCCTTTTGCCTTCTCCTTTGTTTTCACATATCTTCAGTCTTTTAGATTCTATTACAAATACCACATCACATGTTAGCCCTTTTAATACTATTATCACAAACTGTGTTAATAGAAAATCTTTAGTAATTTAATACTCTTATACCAAATATCTACCATATAACTTTTATAACTCATATTTACTATAACTTCCACTATAAACACAATCACATTTCCTAGTAGCTAGAATTTCTAACGCATTATTTGTTATTATAAAGGAATTACTAACTTCAAAACTAACAAGGGAATATTAATGAGTGTAATTAACAACTTAAGCAAAATTCCGCTAAAGTAAGACAAGTGGAAGTTTTAAAACTCCTGCCATTATACAAAGGGCCATATCCCAATCGCTAACCTAATTTAATTTAAATGAAACGCATAAATAGGCATCCGTGCGACCTCTGCTCAGCACATAATTCGTAAAATTATCCCAATAAATTCAACAAAAATTATTTTTTAATAATTTCATTTACACAGGAGCAGATGATAAACGCTAATTACTACCTTTTGTCAATGTTAATACATTTTTGAGGTCAATATGATTATTTTTGCTGCTCTAATGATTATGTTTACTTATACAAATGCGTGTACTAGTCCGAAGTCCCGAAAAGTGGCGACCATTCTAACGATTTTGATTACTAATTTCTCTTAAAATGCTTTTGACCTTTGAATTAATAAATTAACACTCGAGAAGTTTCCCTCTTGAGAACATTTCTGGGTTTGTAGTTAGTAGAGGAGTATATATAGGAGTTAGTAGTTGTAAAGTTAGAATCGATGTTGCACATAAAACTTTGATATTATTAGCTTTGTACTAGGTGCTATATTTTCTATGCGGGAGAGAGAGAGATAGAGAGAGAAGAGAGTGCTACAAACGGCTCTTTTCATTAGCAGAACTAAAGCATTACCACATAGATTTACTTTGAATGTTGAAATGTGCATCTGTAAAAGGGTTTGTGGTACTTTAGGTCAAGTCATGTCAAAGTGAACTGGGGAAATGAAACTTCAAAGAGCTTCTACTATTGACATTTGTCAGTGACAACTATATACTCCAACATTCCTACACTACAGAGATATTCTACATTTTATGTCTAGAGATCTACGAGCTCCGCACGTTTCAATGCATTCAAGAGATGAGTTTACAAGTGTCAGTTTACTAGCACTAGTTCTCTATTTTAGTTGAACCGCCCACTTTCAGTCAACCTACCTACACGAGTTTAATGTAAACTTTAATTAACTAGGTATTATATAATACTACATACTCAGAAGAAATACATACAGACGATGATGCAATGCTCTTCTAGCTTCAAAGCAAATCCTTTCTTTCCAATGACTTGACTTCTGAAGTCTATAGCTCTTTTTGTTTACTACAACGAAAATAAATTATATCGCAATTTGCTATCTACTTCCACTCACAACACAACAGGCTTGCGAAATTGCAAATTGTAAGTCGTGCGAATTCTACTGTTGATATTGACATATTATTGCCCTAATTTCAAATGCTGAACAGATCATCCGTAGCTAGTTCACAGGATTCCTTCTGCCATCATCTTCCTAGTAATCCTACGTACCAATTCCTATAACATCCTCTCTTCAAGGTTTCATCACATTATTTGTATTTACCACTTGAATCATTTCTTATATAATATCCGGTTGAGTCATGAAATTGTAGGTTTATTTTATTGCTACACAAAAAGCTAAATATTCAGTCGCACTGTTGACAGTTGAAGATCAAACACTACTTAAAGGAATTATACTCGACTCATTTCTAAATTAGACCCTGGAAAATCTGCTTGAAGAGTTACGTAATGCTGATTACTTAATTCTTTTATGCAACATCTCTGTTATGTCATGCAAACATATGCAAAAAATACAATAATTTCCATAAAAGTCGAAGTAATAGAAACTGAATGTGACTGTTGGCTACTTATCTATATACAAATTATTCCTAATTCATATTCATCATTTCTGTGTAAGTAGCACAAAAGCAACAATAATAATAACATCAACAATTTCACGAAAAAATAAGAAGAAACTGAAAAGTGTGGTTTACAATTAAAAATCTAATATGTTGATGAAACATATACAAATAAATAGATTGGAAATGATTTTGTAAGGTGATTAGGTAATATTGTTTTTTAAACCACAGAGGAATATTTTGAGGTAGTACGTTTATAAAAATATAAAAGTTTAATTTCCACCAAAAACTGTAATGTGCAGGCATTTTAAATGGTAAAGAAGGAGTATAATGGATTTTCAAGGATGGACCTATAGTTGATAGTGAGTACTGAACAATATGTGTAGGTAAATAGTTGATAGTGCGCAGAGAGAGATACATAGATCATTGTGCTTCTAGAGTTGGTTTGGTAGTCGTCGACGCAAGAGAAGTTGCTAGTTTTTGAGAGAGAGAGAGAGAGAGAGAGAGTAGAAAAGTGGGGAAAAGGGAAGAG
The DNA here is from genome assembly GCA_019776505.1 of Tomocerus nigrus. Lineage (NCBI taxonomy): Eukaryota > Metazoa > Arthropoda > Collembola > Entomobryomorpha > Tomoceridae > Tomocerus > Tomocerus nigrus. Next base: position 6,378 of record JABASI010001809.1, read on the forward strand.
TGGTGGAATTGAAGTGAACTGGGAAGAAGTGCACATTAAGGTTTCTTTCAATTTAAGAGCTTCACAAATTAATAATGACTTGTTCCGCGTAAGTTGCGAGTAAGTAATGTAATGTAAAGAAGAAAAGAAGAAGGGAGACTCGCCAAAGGAAGAGCAGACCAAAGGAAACTGGCAGATACATAGAAAGAGTTATTTTATTCAATTCAACACTGCCTCCCTGTATTACATGACTACACTGGAGACTTTACTTACGTACGTAGCGTTTGCTTTCTTCCAGTAGTCGACCTATAACCAGACCACATCATTTCCTACACTCAAACCCTCCTCCAACCTCTCTAACAGTTACAGTAACTAACTTGTCTTTCTTTCAGAATCTATTCCAAGAATTCAACTGCCTTAGTGAGCTTTCTTCTCCCCAAAGTACCATACACTTATGTTGGTTTAGCAAAACACTGCAAAAGAAAAACGACGACATACAATCTACTACAATGCATTCCACATTGAAACAATGACAAACGAGACCTAATGTTAACTAACTTAACACATTCATATGTGGTCACTATTTTGGCTTTCGCACCAATTTCCAAAAAAAAAAACATTTTTCTCGAACTTTCTTTAAGGATTGTACGGAAAAGTGTCTCACAAGTTTTGTAAATTACAGACAGATACCTACATCAAAATAAAAGGACCAATTCATGTTTCTGTATCTAAGTCTAAAAAGAGAGTAAACTAAAAAGAGAAAGTTCCCTATGGATCATAAAATAAAGGCTCCTCACCTGCTTTCTTTCAATTTTGGTAATTTTACCTGGTTTAATTTGACATTATTTCAAAAACGGGGAAACATTTGCATCTATTGTATCTCATAAATAAACGGAATTTGTTTTGTTTTTTTTTGTTAAACGACATTTGTTTCGGAAAAAAGGAAAATTATTTTATTAACAATTATTTATTAGGTGGCTCCTCTTCCTGCTTATTGTTTTCCTCTTCCGACCTTTCAAAATTCTACTGGCTGAATACGACAGTTGAAAAGTATTGGAATTGCAGTAGTAATCGTGGTTTGGTCAGTATATCCAGCCAGCTTTTGTGTTTGCTATTTCTAAGTTTTCTTTTTGGTTTACGCACAAATAAACTACATACGTAGGAACAAACAAAATGATGAGATAAGTTCCGCTCAGCTTTGCCAGAGCAGAGGCAACTAACTCTGTTTCTGCTGATGTGAATTTGAGTGGAACTGACTGAAACAGAGAGAGTTGATTTCGCATATAGGCACCTTAGTCCTTAGAATGCCATATCTGAAGCTGAGATATTTACTAGACTGTACTAGAAAAGATAGTAAGACGGAAGACTTGGAAGAAAATGACTCTTCCGCAGATACAGAACGAAGGAACTACGAAGAAGTCTCTCAATAGACAATGCCACGCACAATAGTATGTATAATATTTTTCCGATACTATTCTTTTGTTTTATTCCACTCCCTGGTTGTTGGTTCTGCGTATAGCATGAGCGGAATAATAAGGCTGGAACAACTGCACACAATACATTACTCCAGGAGACAAATTCAATCTGACTGACTGAGTCGAACATGAGTTGTCAGAGAAGACGAGAGAATAAAACAGAAGTTGAATCCCAATCACTTCACTTGTTGTCTTCTCTCTCTCTCTCTCTCCTACCATCATTATTGCTAAGAAATACAGAATAGATGCTTTTTGTCCTTTCTTTACCGAAGGCCTTGATAACACATTTTGATGCGCCATACAATAGAAATCCAAAATCTGAAGATATCAAAATCTAGATTTATGGTGTTCCGGTCTTCCGTCTATCTACAGACTTTAATGGTGTCATTAACAGAAAATCTGTTAAATAACAGCATCGGAAATAAAATGGTCCATATTTATTTTTTCTACCTTCGATAAGTGAATTTTAATTATGAAAAACTTTCCACCAAAATCAAAATACTAAAAAACGGTCAAACTTTATTAGTATCGAGGAAACCTTGATCGTGTTCAGTTTTCATATTGTCATCCATCATCTTGTACAGTATTTGACGAAGAAAATTCCTGTTTGGATTGTCGGTACACTTTAGACGTGATTTTGTCTTTGTCTTAGCGTGTAGCATTTTTAACTATCTTGTCACTTCAATTGAATCCATTTATTTAACCTTTATTACTTTCTAATTCATCAAAAATAAATGTTATGCATAATCCTAATCCTAATGGTAAACAATAATCACCTAACATTTTCAAATGAACTACACATTGCCCAAAAGAATTTAGCTCAGCATTTTCTCCAGTACCAACGTATGAAATTATAATATCTATCAGGTATAGAAAATCATATAGGACATACTAACTCTAGTGGGCTATACTTTTGCAAATATGCATGGACAAACGAAAGGCACGGAAGTCGAATCTCCAGCAAGTGAACAAAGTTGTGGAGAGAAACTCAAAGGAAAAGTTTGATTTGGTTTAGCTTGAGTTGAGTTGGTAGCTCTGGCTATTTGGTCGGTTCTGGTTGAACATATATAATAGTAGGATTGTAGGATGAGGGTAAAAAGAGAGAGAGAGAGAGAGAGCCGACATAGCTTTACATAACGCAACGTAAAGTTTAGTTAAGTTAAAGTTAAAGTGAACCATAACCACAGAAAACTTGGTTAGGATTCCAGCAGCTGGAGATGTAGTAAAGCGGCGAGTGAACGTGAAGTCTCGTAGCTTAGATTAACTAAATGCTACGCACATACATAACTTGTACTTGCATGAGAAGTGTAGCCGACTAAAGCTACATCCTCTATAACAACACACATCTACATAGGTATACATTTATTTTAGCCAACATGCAAGGCAAAAGGAGAAGAAAGCTTCCGAAATTCCGTTCAGCATAGCAAAACGGAAGTTTAGAAAGGAATAACTCCTCATCAGAGACTGGAAATGTAAGACCCAAAAATAACTACGTCCTTATGCCGTATGACCTTCAAACTGACAAAATGTCACTTTAAATACCTGTGTTAAATACCATGAGATGGAAAATCAAAATTACGACCTAAAATGTAAAATGGAATTTAAAGGTCCTATAAATGTAGTAAAAAAGTAAACATGATCATGTAAAAAATTCAAGAATTTATCAAGCTTTAATTTGTGGGAAATTAAAAAAAAACTCAAAATTAAAAAAACAAACAAAAACTTTCAATTTCTAAGATTTCTTACAAAATCTACAGTTTTAAAAAAAATGGCCAATTTTAGCCAAAAATATACCAAAAGTGACCATTTATAGCAAAAATATATCAAAAGTGACAATTTTTAGCAAAAATATACCAAAAGTAAACAATTTAGCAAAAGTATACTAAAAGTTTTAAAAGTTTTTCATGTAATGAAAAGTGGATATTTGAAATTAGGACTGACGCATTAGAAGTTTGAATAGAACGTGTCCTACCTATCCGGCCTCTGCTCCTCATAGTTAGTGCACATACTTAACTAAGAAAATTGTAGGTATACCAAAGTATGGTTAGGTGGTGGTGGTTCGATAATGGCTAGCTCGGGCATGAGTTTAACATACGTTTTGTTTTACTCGAACTCTGAGAAGAAGACTACTATAGTGGACACAATATCATACTGCGTAGAAAGAGAGAGAGAGAGAGAGGATTGAAAACCCAGTCGGCTCCATCCACTTACAATTCCACGTTAAGACCTTTTGGCCTAAAATCAAATCAGACAGAGGGATTTTATGCATGGGACGTGTAGGGAAGGCACTGCACGAAATGGCCACAGTTTTTACTTTCCTACACATGCATACAACTCTTCTGGTTCACTTTAGATTAGATTAGATTGGCATCTATGTATACGAAGGTGCTATGCCCATTTTTACAGTAATCTACAAATGTGTAGCACAGGCCTTGAGTAGCCGAATAGATGTAACTCCCATACTGTGTAATCTTTTACTACTTACTACATGCATCCCCATTTTTCCGGCTGCAGTCTTACGAAATTACATTAGTCCTTGTACTTTGGAACGACTTACAATCTTTTTGCATATTACACGTTATGAAAAATTTCTTATGACCTTTTTATACAGATTATGCTACCGTCGGCATCCTTTTCCATCCAACTGGCCACCTAAGTTACAGTCATTACTGTAGAAAACATCATTAAGATATAATTATTCCATTCTATTATGCAATGATAATTATTACTGAATATAAAGTAGCAAAAATCCAATTTTATTTCCCTTGCTCTAATGTCTGACATCATTTTAATCGATATCGTTTTAAAACTTTGTGAATGTAACTATAGATTAAAAGTCCAATTGTTAACGTAATAATAGTAATAAATAAGTATATCAGAACATTTGCTCCGAGACAGCATAATATAATTCTTATTATATACTTATCTACGAATGTCAGGTATCTTCTTCAATAATTTCCAGTGCACATGCAAAAATTTAGGTGTAGGTGTAAAATATTGCAAAATGATGGTGTATTTTTGAACAGAAAATATCAAAATGATATTTTCGAATAGTGACTGAATAGTGATTAACACTGAAAAGCAAAGCAAAAAGACCTGAAAATGGTTCAAAGAAATTTCCAAGAATAGTTTTGTAATTTTTTCCTTGCATCAACTGCCAATACAAAATGCAAATTGAATTAGGTAGCGGGAAATTTCATAACGCGGTTTTGCATGGCTTTACATTTCAATTCGTATGAAACTAGGAAGAAGACATGAAAAGGCTTTTCTAGGAAATTGTTCCGCATATTTCTATGCATTCTATGAGATTTGCAAGGTCCTGCTTTAATATTATTCGTAGAGGAAGGATGTGTGAGTGTTTTCCATGAATTTCAGTATGTCATAAAATGATGACAATTAAGTTTCATTGCGAAGCAGCAGAGCAGAGCATCAATGCTGGTTTATTATGTAATTGATGTTCTCGATTGTAATTCTGTGTGTCTCCGACAGAGAATGTGCTATCACATCAAATCCTACATCGCTTGACATTGTTTAGCATATAAGTCCATTAAAAATAAATGTGTTGTATCCTTGCAGGGTACCTATAATAATATCCCGTTTATTCACGTGACATAAATACACTGTTACAATTCTGAGTCTATTTTATAATGCAAAAGGATATGAGGATATGATTGTGTCAAGTGAACGATGGCTGTTTGTCAATCCACTATTGTACTAGAGTCTAAGTTGCAAATAAGTTCGTCGCCTAAATGTATTTATGAATGTGAGTTGTTTCCGTATATAATAATAATATTAGAATTGTGAATGTGAGAATGAAAGAGCGGATATTTCTAAGGGCTCGCACGTTTTGGATTTGGAATTTTCTCTCGCGTTGTGTCGTCCTGGGAAGAAAGTGGACTAAATTTCTGACTACTGCCAACTTTGTAAAATATGGAATAGCTAGGATGCAGACATGCATAAATGCATGTTTATGGGAATGCAGATGCAAACGGAGGAAACTGAAGGGAAAGTGAGTGAGAGGAGAGAGAATGCAAAGTGAAGTAAGCCAAAGACATCAGAGAAACGAGAAACTCATGACAGAGAGAATAGGGAATCTATGTATCTAATGGAATTGTAGAAAATATCAAGAAATCCATTCAATGCACTGCAATGTCTCTGTATATTTTCAAGTGCTGGGTGTGTCCCGTTGTGTTTTCCAAATTTTCCTCATATTCTTTATTACATCCATAGCCATTGTTCTCCTATAGATGTATATATTTACTTTTTTATGTCCAACTTATAGTTAATGCATTGCCACAACTAGATATGCTTCTGTTTTTCTGCAGTAAATAAAGACAGTACCTATGATACGTATCAGGAGAGGAATCTTGGATATATCTTTAAGAAGATTCTTCTATTACTTATACATTCCCAAAAGAACATTTCCCTGTAGACTATCATATTACACAGATATAATATAATAACTAGGAGAAGAGGTAAATATGTACAAAGTACATACAAACTTTATTTTTCTTATATAAAAGGCTGCATAAGAGTTGCGACAGATTTTACACAGATATCTTGTTATACTTTTAAGAATACGACTCACTTTCTTCACAATACATCGTGCTGGATGTGAAGAAGATAAAGAGACACTTAAAGAAAGCTTTTTACTATTAGACTACATACTACTACTACGTCTGAATTGTAGTAGGTACTTACTACTAAATACACTTTAAATATACGCACTTTCTGCCAACTACTGGTCTTTACTTAATATATGGCACTTTTCAAGCATTGTGCAATGCTTCTTCTCCATGCGAGTCAGTGTGGAGTTTTATACGAACATATTCTGTTTATTGTTAGTATCATGTCTCTTTATAAAATGTGTGCGTGCTTGCTGTGACAGTTTTCAAGTATTTCCTAGTTCCTAGACAGAAATATCATATCATATTCCTACTACAGAAGAACTGTCTCTTTTTCTATACATCGCCCACACACACACACACACACACGTGTTTGAAATATAGACAGGAATGTTTGTAGAGAGAGTTATGAAACGATTGATTGTGTTATTATGTTATTTGCTTTCCTTTGTGTATTTGCACATTTCTTGCAAGTTGCAACACATCAGCCTTGGCTTTCTTCAGTCAATCTCAATATATCTCCCGTATATAAATATAACAAGAATATACAAATATATAGACACTGCACATATATTTTTGGTATTTTTGTACATTACAGTCTTTAGGTTCACGATAGGATTCAATAGTTTCATACAGAGATATGGAATATAGTAGTAAAAGATGTAGAAGAATGGAATGAGCAGATCGGCTATAGATGTTCTATCAACCAAGTTGTCTGACGGAGTGAGTGAGTAGATGGTAAAAGAGGGAAAATGGGAATGAGGACAACGACGACTTAATGTTTACTTGAGCCGACTGTGCAAGAAGAAGAAGATGTGATGTAGGAAATTCTTTTTATAGCTTTTACATAGAGATGAAAGGCTTCCTTCCGAATAATTTTTATGCTTTCACTTCTACACTACGTCTCTGTATACTCTTTAGTAGGCGTCGTACAAATATCCTAACTATACTTTCTCCTTAGAGAATTCAGTTCAGTCGAGTCGAGTTCACTTTTCGAGCCCAATGGGTGTCGATAAGCTCTGCTTTTTTTGCAAACTTTTTCTCTTTCTCTCTCTCTCTTCCTATGTATACGACTGCTGTGTACATACATTAGTGTATCCGCCATTTCCATAACATGTGTATGCATAACACTTATAATGCATCTAACTTACATACATACGCTATGTTACTTAACGTTATGTTAGCCATTACTATCTTTTCTTCACGATAACCAAAGTGGCTACGTATAATATTACGAGATCTTTTTAAGCTCTAATTTTAGATACACTACTACGTTTTATGAACGCATGCGAAATGTGATGTGGACTCGAAGAGCAAATAAGTATTTAGTTACTCTCAACTTTACTTTACTGAACTACCTACTGTGCTTAGAGCAATTCAACGGAAATAAGCTAAATCAACCGAATTCAACTATAAATACATCATATGTACATACATCTGTGTACTCAATACAATATTTATGCAAATACTTCGACTTCCACTTACAAAGTGCATTTATTTGCATTCTAAGACCAACTCAAATCCTTCCCTCTTACACAAATAACTATTTCTAACGTTTATTCACGTAAAATCGTTTCAGGAAGTATGCAAACAAATACAAAGATAGAAATTATGCAGCATTAATTCACAGATATACCTTTTACTTACCAGTCCAAGTTCATTCGTGATTCGAATTTTGAAAAATATTTCTTTTACAATGACAAGGAAACAGCAAGAATCTGCATTGCCATTATACATCTGCGTATTATATTGTTATTGTTTTATTAAATGACTCGGGATTAAATTTATTCGGATTTTTGTCTCTGAATTTGACTAATAGTATTTTGTTATTTTCTACGTAAATTATTCATAGCTACGTATATACCAGTCAAGTCACCAAGAGGGTAGTAAAAAGTATAATATTCTGGTAGTTTAGAAGTAGTGGGGCTGGTTTATTCAAGTATGTGAATGAAAGGATTGCACAATTGCACTAGTGTCAAAAATAAGTAGGTACGTACGTTTCGTCATGTCCATCAGAGGATGAATTTGAATTCCCCTCACGAAAAGAGAGCAAATAAAAATCAAACGAGTTTATGGCCTTTGAACAAGCCTTTTAGGAAGAGAGAGTTGAGTCACCGAGTTAGAGTAATATTATTATTATTACTACGTACTAGTAGTAGGTAGGTAGTGGATATGCGGGCGGGAGCGGGAACGAGAGTGAGAGACAGACAGGCAGAGAAGAGGGAAGGGTAGTTTTTAGGGTACTTTAATAACACTTGTATTTCGTGCGAAATGTGACAAAGAGGTAAGTTTTAGGTAAGTATGGTAGTAAAGTACGTTGGAATATCATGATGTTGCATATATACTAGAAAACTATTTCGCAAACGATGCGTAAAACCAAAGTACTTTCTCGCACTTTCTCACTTTGGTTTTCGTTATGTATGTAGTCCGTTACTTTACATTAAAGATATGATAATATACACACACATATACTTAAATACACGAAGAACAGAGAGAGGGAGAGAGAGAGAGAAAAGCATTTAGGCATTATGGCCACTAGCCACTGTAAAGCATATGTAAAGAGAGAAAGGAACCTTTCTAGAATTTACTTTGCTGTTTCTGACTTTTGGTCTGAAATAATTGAAAATGAAAATCCACTTCTTCTATCCAGCATTTATCGAATCCTTTCCTTCCCTTTTCTCTACAGCAGCAGAAGAACATCTCACACAGTTAAAGTTTAACTTGCTCTTTTCTTAGTCTACCTCCTCCTCCTACTACTACTACAAAGTACTATGGCATCATGGCATGTCATCCCAGTCCCTACACATCACATCACATTGTTTTAAACTTCTTATCTCTCCACTTACAATATCAACTCTCCCTCTTTTCCAGAACTTTCACTTCCCACTCTCAGAATATCTCCCGTCCGTCCAGAAAACATTTATATATTATATATGTGACTAGTTACTTTGTACAGTGTACGCCAAAAGTAACTTTCTTAGAGTATTACAACTTTCTACTTGTCAACATTTTATATTTTTAGGCTAAATAGCTCAGCAAAACTCTTTTCACGCATTTTCATGCAAATGAGGTTTCACCACTTCTGTCAGGTAAGCATTTCTTGGAAGAGAATGGTGCGATTTACCTAATTAAAATTTCACAAATACTAATTATTTTCCTGATAATATTTAGTGAGCAGCGCTACATATGAGGGATTTTCCTAATTTCTAACTTCAAATGCACTTGTTTCTATCATAGCACCATGGGCGTCAAAATATTTAAGTGAGCTATATAGCGTAAAGAAATTTACATGGATTTGTAGTGCAAGTTACTTTTGGCGTACACTGTAAATATAAATGTATATATTCCCACATAGTAAATAGAGAGTAAAGTAGTAGAACATTTTCTATTTCTACTGTGGCCGACACTTCGTTCACAGCTTTGGGATTTTAAATTATTGCATGAACTTTGCTGAGTTTGCTTGTAGCTACAGAAAGACAGAGATAGATATAATAGTAAGTTTAGTTAACTTGCTAGCTACTAGCTACTATATAGCTTTCCCTTGCATTGCATGAAACTATTGTACATCCAACAGAACCAATACTAATAGTATAACTAAAAGAGCGTTTCCAGAGCAGAACTCTGCCATGAACTTTTCGCCTACGTTTAAGTTAACCTGACATGACATAACCTAAGCTCTAACAATAACTATGGACTAAATGCGTTAGTTACAAGGCAAACCACTGCCGTTGCACTATTCTCAATAATATATAGATAGATAGATAGCTACCTATTTCTGTATTAGTGTATTAGGAATAAGGATATAGCTAGATTTTACTCTTTTCTTCATTTTATACATATCTGTCTGTTATTAGTAGGGAAGTGCAGCAAAGCACAGAAACTTTTCAAACAAAACTTTACTACTAATGCTCATGCTCATTTATGCTCGGCTAAAACCTCCTATATATAACATAAACTGTGTGTCCGAAATAACTATTCACTTTAGTTGCATTATTCGATATGCGAACCAAGGAAAAGGGAAAATATGTAGCTACTGCTACTACATTGTAGCTATGTAGCTGTGAGAGGAAGAAAAGAACTTTAGAAACTAAACGGGGGAGTGGAGAAAGTATAGTTTCCAAATTCAACGCATACGAACATTTAGAGGAGGGAATCTAGAAGCATAACAAATAAATGTCAATGATTTACACAGGCTCTAATGAGAAATACCAAAGAGTCATGTTTTTCCATCTAATAATATATGTCCAACTACCAAATAATATTATTGAGACAGGAACAGCTATTATTCCTTTTATTTCTGACTCCAACTACACAATTCTCTCTCTCTCTCTCGCTTCTTTTCATGTTGTGTGTTTGTTCCCACGTTGAGCACCATTGTCGGCTCCTTTTATCAAAACTTTCTCCATCACCATTGTTAGAAAGGTAAGGGATGCTTCTTACTGCATTGCATTCAGTCAACACAGCACTTTCCCACTGCAATTCTCTGTTTACTACTTTTCTCCTATATTTACTACTGCATTGCATTACTACTTACCATTGCCCCTTATACTTCCTCAGACTCTCTCTCCATATAACTTCTTTTCACAATACACAAACATCACAACCATCGAGGAAAAGACATATTTATTATGCTCCGCCACTAAAAATCTTACTGTTACTAGTTACTACCTCCATTTTATTTTCTACCTCGATTACTAACTTTCCTTAACTTATTTTTCATGCCCGTCCGTTATCTTATCGAAACATCAATATTTTTACGTTTACGTATACTAAAATAGTAATGAATTATTATGCCTACCTATGTGTTATAGTATTTATTGTTTTGCCATTGTTTAATTACATATCGATGAACTAAATAGTAAACCTATGTCAAATTATTTACTAATAATATATTAGATGCTTGTAGACCCCAATATGACAGGTTACAACTTACAAGACAAAATGTTATGTTGCAAATCTTGTCCATGGATTTTAATTAGTTTGACATATGCAAAGGAGAATTATGGTTGAATGCATAACTGTAGTGGAAATTTTAGGTAGAATGTTGGAGACAAGGGAAAATAAGCTGGGAAAGGAAATGAGAATTCCAAAAGGAGTAAGTAAAGGGAAATATCTCCGTTGTAAAAAAAGAGAGAGTCCTTTTGGTTAATACGGTAAACTTAGTTGTGTCATGTAGTAGTTGCACTTTGTAGAGATGCAAGTTATAGGGTGGTTCTTCTAAGTTCTAAATGATATAGTAAGAGTTAGGGAGATTTGAAAATATAGTAAAATATACGAACTAAAAGTATTTACATTGCATATATCTAAACAAAAGAAAGGTTTTGTTTGATATGGTAGGGAGTTGAGAATGGGTATGAGTGTGTACGGCTAAAAAGAATAAGAGGAGGGAAGGAAGATAATCATAGTAGCCGAAAGGAAAGTACAGAGAAAATTACTTGCTTTCCTCACTGACAAAGATAGAGAAGAGAGAGACAGAGTCATTCATAGCTACTTACTTGCAACATTTCTTTGTATTCTAACATTTACTATGTCTGTCTGTAGTGTATCTGTAGTGGATACGAAATGGCCGACGCCTGCACATACGATTGTAAAAGAAAAAATGTCTATATAGGTATATAGTTTAAGAAGAGAGCAAGAACCAAGTAGCGACGTAACAACGTACGTAGAGGAAAAAGACTGAGAAAGTCCAGGAAAACTTTCTCTTTCTGATGTTCATGTGTGTAGTGCGTTATTAGCTCACATCACATAAATGATAAATGTTCTTGGATATAGGGAAAAGGTATCTTTTCCAAAAAGGCACCGCCAAAAAACCTTTCTCTTCAACAAGCTCCAGTACCGTAGTAAGTAACAGTGTAATAGAAAGGTAACAAAACCAGTAGAATATTATCGGACTACAAGTACAAAGGTACGTATCATGTATTTATATTGCTACTTGTGATCTCGACATTGATATAGCAAACTAAACTATAAAATAAAGCATCTCTGTACATAGTAGACTAAAAGAAGAAGACCTTTTTATTATAACCTGTGCATGTGCATATCTATATACATATGAGTGGAGAAAGTATATATGCGTACTCTTGTAAAATACATTCATAAAAAGATACTCGACTGCTTTCACTGATTGCAAGAATAGCATTGCTTTCCCTCTCTCTCTCTCTCTTCTTAGAGAGTGCCAACCTTTCCCATTGCTTGACTTAAGAGGAAGACTTTCATTTCCTTCTTTTGATCTTTAGTTACCTTTTATACATGGGAGTGTGTTTCATTTTCCGTTTTTATTACTACTCCTCTCCTACTCATTCTTTTCCTTTCATTTCATAATATTCCGTCTGTCTGGATTTTCTTTTCACTACAAATACAGATAATAAGTTTGCAGAAAGAAGGACCTGAACTAAATACATAGCTAAGTAAGTAAGTAAGTAACTCTATATATGTTTTGTTTGGTTGGACATCCTCCTTTCTCTCTCATATTCTCAACTGAAACTCTCATACATACATAACTTCATCTTTATTTGCTTCTGTCAAAAATTACTAAGTACTAAAGGAGTATTATATCATATGACTCTATCCATAAGAGTGTCTGTCTTTGATAGAACACACTCGCTCTCTCTGCTCTTCCTTTCATTACTGCACACAGACACTCCCAACGCTCTTCCTATTATTAATGGAGACGAAAATAAAGTAAATCCAAGGCTCTCTCTCTTTCTCTACATTTAACTTTTACTAGCCTCACTCAATTTATATAAATATTATGCTACATTTTCAGAATTATGTCCCCTTCTTTTCTTATGACTCTTTGCACGATTTTCCAGTTTGCCCAAGCGTCGAGCTGGAAATTATTTCATTTCATTTGCATTTTTCCAACTCATTTTAATGATATATATTGCTTCTCTACTAAAGTTAAGAGCAGTGCAGTGGAAGCTGATTTACTCTCCAACCATTTCCTCCTCCCTCCTCCTCTGAATAATATACACAAGGCAATGCAATGACAGCATAACTTTTTTTCTACTCTTTATGCATGAGTGGGCAGTGCACTACTGCGCTAAATCTAACTCATCTTTCAAACACACTTTCTAAAAGACTTCTTTTCAACCACTTATTCCTTTTACACTACAAAATATTTATATCCCCACAGATAATAAGCTATTTCCAGTTTGCACCACAAAAAAACGAAAAAAAGTATGTGTAATAGCCGCAGTCGCCGTATTAAACAGCTAGTCGTTTATTATGTACCGGCTGGTATTTTATGGGTTTCTTCTGTCAGTCTGTGTGTCTATCTGTCCGCTAGTTTGCCATAAAGTCACAATCGCGGATTTTAGACACACGTGAATTGTAAAACAGTTCCATACGGTGTTTTGGCAAGAAATTTTAAATCTCATTTACAAACGGTAATGAGATACTCGAAATAACAAAAAAATTGCACCCAATTTTTCCCAATGAAATCGTGTTATTTCAAAGCTTAAGAATTGGGTGCAATTTTTGTGTTATTTCGAGTATCTCATTACCGTGTCTGGGGGCAGGGGGGAGTTGCCATGTCGACTTACCGTGCGATCTACAATAAATGATAATTTATTATATGTTAAATTAATATTTAGAAACGTCGTCATCCAGGATCATAATTATATAACAATCAGTAATAATTCTTTCAAACAATTTGTATATCTGTATTAGAATTAGTAAAATTAGTTGTAGTGTAGTGTAGTGGATGATAAATAAGCTTTTCGCTTTTGAGAACTAATAAAATCCATTCCGTAGAACTAGAAAAGGTGAAAAGAACCCAATGGAGATTCTAGGATAAAGTAGTAACAGAAAATAGCTATAGTCACGTCACACAGGTAGTATAACTTTTTCGTCTGGACTTTCGCAGACAGGTTTGTATTTGAAAAGGTAAAGTTAGGTCTGGAATCCGAAAATCAAGCAAATAATCGTATGAAATATTACCAGCCATAGCCACATGGCAATAAGCCATAATGGACTCTTTTGTGAAATTGAGACTGTATTTCTTGGTTGAGTTTTCTCCTGCTGACAATGACAGGGAAACCGAAGCTTAGGAAAATCAAAGTAACCGAAGCCAAGGAACGGAGCTCGCCAACAGCCAACTCACTTGTCAGACAAAGAGAAGCCATTCGATTACAGAGCAGATTGAGTTTACTATGAGAAGAGACCACGAAAACCGCCACGGATATCATGCGATATGACCAATCTAGAGAAATAGCTCACAATCTCTATAAAGCCATTATTGATGGAGCTGCCCTGGCTAACCAACCAATCTGTTTTCGTCTGACTTCAGTTCCGATACGTTACGCACCTTAGTAATAAAATTTCACTAAAGTTATACACATTACAAATCAGAGGATGGATAAAGCTAGAAATCCCGGATAAAAACTGATTTTCTAGCTATAAATGTTCAATAAGCTATTCCAGAAATATCTCTAGCTGTCAGAAATTGTTTCGGTGGAAAAGTCCATAGGATTCAAAAGGTAAACACATGAAATATCTACTCCACACTAGTATGGAGCTTTGAATCCAAACAAAATCACACTCCTCTCCTTTTCAATATCAATATCTAAAAAATCATATCACATATTATACCCATAGGTAAAAAAAACGAGGATAGCGGGAGAAATGTAGAAAATGTCAGTGTGTTATGCCTGGAAAGGGGGAAATAAAATAAATCTTTTCCCGACGTTTCTTCCTAATACATGCTTATAGTATTATCAACGTAGATAAGTTTACAGAGTGCGTATAAAAGTTCAATAGGAATGTAATTCAGCTATTGTTGGGGCCCAGATCCTTGTCCGGATCGAGTTAAAGGGCTTAGTTAGAACAAGCTAAGGCTAGGAATTACAATAGTTCACTTGGATTCTATTTCTATATACACATCTGTAGTCTCTACACATATATCACAGATATAATAATAGAAATCTCATTCTAACAGTAGGAAAACTATGTTTACTCGTCAGCTAGCTACCTGCTGCCTTTTCCCTTTATCCTATATCCCTACACACACAGAGAGATATTTCCACCACTCTATGTTAAAGCACTGCAAGTCCAATCAGCTTGAATCCGAACCAAATCCCAACAACAAATACTAGTCTCTTGCAAGTAAGTATGACGGCAAGCAAAGTAACCTTAGAAGAGGAAGGGAAGCCTTTTCTTCAGGAAATTTTTATTTCCAACTACAAACTACCAACTATACACATATTAGTATATAGTAAATATATTTATAGTATCTCGGAGATTTTTCCTTTACACACAGACCATGCATGTGTCGCACAATTTGATTTTGTCTCATGCATGCGTATATTACTGTGCTGTATAGGAAAAGCTTTAGAAGTGATATGTAAAACAGTAAAAATACAACTTCTCCTTCTTGACAAAAGAATAGTAAAAGTGCAGCGAACACTTAAATTTTCAGTTTTGTGAACTCACCCTGAAAAACTGTGCACAAAAGCCTCCTTTCTGTCTGTCGACCGAATAAATGGAAATACTATGTTGAAAGATATATATGTGTATATCCTCTGGAAAATTCTTTTCTTCACACAAACACACAGTTCGAACTGTTATAGTATAGAAAAGGAAAAGCTGTGAGCAGTAAACCTCCAATTTACCTCACCCTGACCGAAGTCTGAGTGTATTGAATAAATTCTATTCACTTAGTCACTCAGCTGCATAGAGCAAGGTCTCTCTTAGTGAATGAGTCCTCTCTCTTTTACTCTCCGTTAGGGCTACTGGGTATAGGCAACACTTGGTACAATGTACAATCCGCAAGAAAAGAAGAATATAAATGGAAAACAAGCTGAGGAGTGCGTTTAAAACCTTTTCAATCTGAAAATTGCTCTTCTGTGTATAAAGTACAAACAGAGAGAGAGAGAGAGAGCTCTTCTCGCATAAAGATATCCATTATTACTTTATACACACAAGTAGTGTATAAATATGTTAAACACATAGAGAGATATTATGAAGACTACTACTAACTAGTAATAAGTATAATACGAGAGCAGCACTTATTTACGTCTATTATGTGTACCCACTTGCCTTGCCCATTCACCTTTACGCTATTATTGTAAGGAAGGGGAGGCAATAGAAAAGTTAGACATTTATTATATTCTATTACACAAGCACAAAAGGCGCCAGCAGAATGTTTAACTAAGAAATGCCCATGTTATGTCATGTGAACCGAAATGAATTCAATTGATATGAATAG
>JABASI010001810.1:0-22653 GCA_019776505.1 Tomocerus nigrus
TAATATACTGTTGCAATTATGCATTTATTTTACATCAACTCTTTTGAGTGACACTTCACATTGTTATAAAGGGGACAAATCTATAAAAGTACTAACAACTCTGGAAAGACTTGATCTGCATATTATTATCATATAAATGGTTTATATTGACATACACATTTTATTTATGTGAAGTAGTAGTGTTATACACACAGCAAAGAAAAAAACGGGTAAACAGAACGAATTCCTTACATTATACATACATCATCAATTATATGAAATAAAAATAGTAGTTAAATATATCTACTATCTATTTACGTATAGCTCGAATTTGTGCTATTTAGTAGATGCTCTAATGTGTGCTATTTGAGCAACATTGAAAAAGTAGGTAATGCAATGCAAACACATGGCAAAGTGCATTCACCAACAAAAACATTGAAAATGGTAAGAGCAAACAAATGAGTGGGATAGAAAAAGAGATAGAAAAAGGCAGAGAAGCGAGAGTAGAGAATGATGATATAAAATGATGAGTGAATTTAAAAAAATAGTCTAGGGCTGTGTATGTAAATTATGTGTCTTTACGGTGTGAGTTAGATGAGGGACATTTGCTTGGTATAAGTGAATCCAGGTGAACTTGTAATGACTAAAATTGGTGCTTACACGAAAAGAGCGGAATAATTTTGGTTTGAATGAGTTGAATGATTGTTATAAGATGTAAGGTAAGTGTAGTGTGTAATTATTTGGAGTAGAACAATCGTTTAGTTTATTGAGGACCGATGATACACTGTTAAGTACCTGGACTTATTAGCATACTAGCTCTAGGATTTTTATTTTTGTCAAGCAGATGCTGGTGAAAAATGAATGGTAGAGCCAGGATGAATTTAAAAATGAGTTTGTTGTGTCGAGTTGCGGGATAGGGATGGAGTCAAAGGGATGTTCCGACATTAGTTGTAAGTACTATTACTTTAATCTGCTATAGTCTTTTTAAGAGTAGTAGTAGTGATGTAGTAGAGAGATTGTATGATTGCACATAGATCTTGTTGGCTGAGATGAGACTACTGTATTAAATGACTAAAAAAGGGTGGCAATCCTCTAGTGTGGTGTAGGAAGAGAAGAAGAAGACGAAGAAGAAGTCGAGGAACTAACATAAGTAAGTGGCAAAGGCAAACCACCACGAAACGAAGATAGCAAAGCAAAGATAGCCAATGCCGAGTTGGGGATCTTGCTCTCTCATTCCTTCTCACTCGCATCGCACATCGTTTCTTAAGTTAAGAGCGAGAACTGAAAGAAGATGCGTTTTTCCTCTCTTGCTCAACTTGGATGTTATGGCATGGCATTTGCACAAGATAAACGTTCCACCACTATCTATAGTGTAGGGAACAAGAGTCGCAACATACATGCATCTAAGTATGTTACTCTTTAACTCTGGCTATCCCTTTCCCGTTCGGTTCAGCTGACTTTGCTTTGTTCGGGCTTCATGATCTTATTGAGTTGGTTGGAGAAGAAGCTGTTGTCTCCTTTTCTCGCGAATTCGCATCAACCCTTAGGAAAAATCATCTGGGAAATACTATCAGTATCGTTTGTATACTAACTACCATCACATCCAATAAAAACTACATATCTTTTGTGCAAGAAGATTCTTGGGAAGAAAACCACCCACCCACACAAGCAAAGGAGATTGAGCTAGTAAGCGTGGATGTGGAAGAGCCACTACGTTTCCTAAGAACTTGTTCGCACCTAAGCACTAAACAAATAATATCGTATCAACAAGAAGCCCACTCGTATCCTCGACTTAACCAGTCGTTTTTTGGGCGAAGAAAGAAAGGAGGAAGGAAGAAGTCGGAGTAGAACTGTAGAACACCAAAAGAAATCTTGCCTTGACTCGTTTCACAATCATCAACAAGAGCAACCCCACCAGAGAGTCCCAGTCACTCATTCAGTCAAGAAAAGGAACTTTTTGCTGTTTGAGCCAAACTAAAGCAAAGCAGGACCAACAAGACGTATCTGTAACACACTATAAACATTCTTACTCGAATTCAGTCGTAATAATACGGAGTGAAACTTGTTAGCCAGATTCCTTCGTCTCAACTTCTCTTCAACATCGCGGCATTGAATAATATGATACACTCCTGTTCTTCCAAAAAACAACAATAATACTACAGAGTGGTTGAAACCTGACATTTTATATTGCTACTGAGTGTATCATCATCATCACTGATCATTCAATATACTCGTACTATAGCTAAAAGCACATTTCTGTTGCCGGTATTAACGGACAGAAAAGAAACCACAAAGGAGAAATTTTTCTCCATTATCCCCGTAATCGTTAGTTTCAACAAAAACGGAATCCAAAGGAAAACAAATAGTGTCTACATTTTCGACATCACTTTCCAACAACAGCCCTCACTTGGCTCTCTTTCTATTCAACAAGCTCTTGTGACAGATTGCTGGGATTTCAACAAACATCAACTAGACTCCTGATTGAAAAATAAACACTTGTGAAGTGCATTGCGTATAAGAAATCACTGATTTTTCGAAGGGGTGCAGTTTACTTACATTTTACGCATAAAATAACTTGGTAATATTAGAGGCGATCGTGGTGTTTAACAGAAAAGATTTAATTATAATTTACAACGTGCATAATCAGCTCATTAAAGACAGATTGCTTTTTATGCGATCAAGTATCAAGTGGACGGGTTAAACAAAGGCAACGAGTGCGAGCCAAGAAATCTCATTTGCATTTCATAATAAAATATAATACTTATTACCACAAGTACTAACTATTACTGCTGCACAGGTAGACAACATAAATGCAGCTACGTAGAGAGAAGGAATCCACCTACTTACCTTACCTACCTGGATTTCATTAGATTACAATTTAACATTACCACATTACATGAAGGTGTAGCTCTATAGAGAGTTAGATTGTGCCTATGAGCTTCGAGGACTTGATTTGACTTTGACTAGGCAGACTGACTCTTCGTGGCTCTTCTGACTGCCCTGGCTAGTCCAGCAGAAAAGAACACTAGGTACTTGATACTTGCAAAGAAAGTTGATTATTGTAGGCAAAGGATGCAAAGCAAAGACAAGACAAGCTTCTTCACGGCTACTGCTACTTCTACTACCACCACCACCACCACCACTACAACAAACTATTCCTCTATACTAGAACAACCATCCAACATCAGATTAAAAGAGCACATGACGAGGCTATAGCGTAAACCAACTCACTTAAGTCAACTCAACCCAGAATTGAATGAAGGATAAAGAATCTTGCTCTTTTCTTCTACACGATCCTAACGAGTAAGTGAGTAGCTGGAAACAAGTGAGCAGCTTCGGCTTTCTATCCGTCCTCCTCTCTAAAAATTGACGAGAATTCTTCTAGCACCAACTTACGATAGCATAGAAACCACCACGTGTGTGTGTGTCTCTCTCTCCCTGTGTTTGTGTTTCTCCTCTCTCTCTCCTTTACTTTTCGACGTGAGACAGTCACGGTATTCCCGAAATTCTTCCCGGTGCCGTGTGAGAAGGCATTCATTTGATTTGTGTTCCTTTACCTAAACTGGGCTGGCAGTTCGACAAAACCATCCGGTTTCTCTATCTGTCGACTGAATAAACAATGCCGTTAAACACATAAAGTGACACATAAATTATATTTGCGTTAATTAAAATTGAAAGTGCTTGAATGAAGTGTACACTACTGGAAAAAACACTTACAAAAAACAGACATGGCTCTACGTTGTTTTTAAATTGTTCTCATACTTTTAATTACTTCACGTTGTAATTAGAAGGGCAAAAGACAAAGAAAAAACACTGAGAAAATCACTGGCACTTATTTGCTTTTCGTTCCCCCTCTATTTTTAAATAGAGACAGCAGTAACAATATTTTATTCCACAGATTTTCCACGTTCAATTGTGATCTATATGATTTTCATGTGAGAATCAAGAAACTGTGAATCTCTACAACTCTTTTGTGAGAATAAGAAGAAAGTTGACTTTGACATTGAACTACTCTCATCGCAGTTTAGATCGGTTATTCATTATTGCATCCTTTACTGCCCTCTTTTTGCACTTCTTCCAGGAAAAACTCTGCACTACTTGCAATTGCTCTAATACTGCAACCTAAAACGTGCCAGACGAGCCGGAGAAGATCTCTCAAAGAAAACGGCAAAGTAAACACCATACAAGAACGGTCCCATAAGTAAAAACTCAGGCCAACAAACCAGTGTGTACAAAAAGAAAGTTGACTCGAGGGCAAAGTAAAGTAAAAGTTTTTTGATTTATCGTGGAACGAAAACAACCTTTTCTTACCTCTCTAGGTCCACTCAACGCTTTTCACCCATTCACTCCTTACTATAAGTGATTTTAGCCTGCCCCATTTACAAACTCAACCAAAAGCAATAATAACCCAGTAACAATCCCATTTTCACGCGTGAAAATCTTATCCAGGAAAGTCGTTTAGTGCTATCCAAGATGATACACTGGATCATGACCATTCTCTAACTCTAACCACTTGCAATGAGACTAAATACTATCATTAGTGAAAGATTATAAGAAGAAAACCTTGGTTTTCTCATCCACGAAATGTACTTTTACTGCAAGCAAAACAATCAAACTAATCAATTCAGTACTTCTGCAGTGAACTAGTGAATTGTGTCATTGTATTTGTTGTCTATCATTTGTCACTCCTTCCTCCTGTGATAAAAAACTAACTTTTTTTCCAAAAAAATACGTGACAAGAATTCCAACGTACTTAAGTATCTTCCTTTGTTCTCCATTTCCGAATGTGAAAAGCTAAGTCTAAAGTGAAAGTTTACCTAGTGAAGAAAACGGATTTTCCGCTAGGTCCATTTCATCCCATTTCAACAAGAAACAATGTATCCTTGGATAAGAGATGCTGCGGCTGCAGCGGCAGCAGCAGCCGTCGGTTTTGCCGGTTCGCATCACCACCACCATCATCACCATCAGCTGAATCCTGCCGGTGTTGGACAAAACCCAGGTGTTTCTCTCAATGGGGGCATTAAGTCAGAGAATGGATTTCCTAGCCCAGTAAATTCTGTCAATGACTGCATGCTTGCACTTGACTACGCTCATGCTAACAAGGTAATTTTCGACTATTAATTTTAGCCTTATAGTAGGTATACCAATAAAAATATTTGAGGGACAAAGCTTCTTTGTGGTACTTATCCCAGTTTACTTTAATATAGCCAGTTGTTATAAATACTTTTTACAATGTTTTTACACTATCTTCGCTATACCATATCATCATAATATAAGCTATCAAAAAACAGATCTGTGTCATATCTCTGCAAAAAACGTTTAGAAATCCTGAAGATGGGATGGAAGGTTCACGACTTGCTCATTACTTCTCAGTTATTGAAAAGACATGAAAATGAGAAATGCGAAAGGAAAATTGAAGACAATGCTTATTGAAAACCATTTTAGTTTCAAATGTATCCATAAATCGAGAAAATGTACAGGCAATGACCACAAAACACGGAGATATAGTATTTTTATTTTCTTATTGTCCACAATAAAATGAATACTTGCGGACGTATAATAGCATTATTATGATTTTAACGACGATCCTGCATGTAAGACTTTTCAGTTTGCTGTTTGTTGGCTAGAATATTTTATATAGCTGTTAGGAATAATCATTTGAACAAATAATACACTAATAAAATGTGTTTGATGAAAAGCTATTTAAGCACTTCTAGTGTTTACATAAAAATTGGTACAATTATACTTTGTCTTCCGTTAAAATACTTATCTAGTATGAAACGTTTGTGATGCCACAAATTCTACGATACGTAAAAATACTGAAAACATGTTGCAGGACAAAAAAATGTATTTAATATTCATTGTATGAATGATGGGATTGAGAAAAGTCTTTATTGTTTTATTTATTTAGTACCATCAACTACGTGTAGCATGAATTTTTTATGATGGTGCTGCAATGAAATAACTTAGAAGCAGGGTTTGTCTGGAGTAGATAGACATGCCGAGGTAGATGCAGCTAATGCAGATAGATAGCTCAGTAGATAAATATGTAGTAGAAAATTGTAAAAGTTGAAATGTAATACCGTCTTTGAGTCTACGCTGCGATTAAGATTAGAGAAATTATTTAGTAAGGATCAAATGCACAATTATTATTATGAGTCTGGTTATGCATGTGTTGAATTGTTTATGAGATGTCCCACGCGGTGACTCGTATTTCTTTCTGCTGAATACATCTGTGATGGGAATTGAGTTGCTTATGTCGTTTGCCTCATTAGCCTTAAGCTTTATTGGTCTAAATAACTTCAACTTACTGAGACACGACGGCTTTTACGAGGATAATATGATATCAGAATGATTTATCCTCACTCCCTTGCACTGGCTCAAACCAACAACTGTTTATGCACACATTTACGTTTTCCCCTCTTTTAGATCAATGAGCATAATATTATGATTTTAACTTTGAATTAAATTGACACAAACATCTGCGGTCCTACATTGTGCATCATATGATTTTCTAGGTATGTACAATTCTTCTCCTACTGTTACATCTTAAATCTTCCTTTTATCATGCAACTGAACATTCCTAAATTGAACATGGTCCTCAGTCCTCGGTGCACTAAATAAATTAAGTATATGCAAATTTCTGAACCGATTGGATGCACTCTTAGTTTTCTTACCACGTTTTTATTCCTGGGAAAGTAAATATCGTAGGAAGATTAAAAAATAAAGATTATAAAATAATTGCAAGATTTGCGCTATTGCTAGGACGTATCAGCATTTTAAGTTTTACTACCCTACTCCTATATGATTTACTTTGCTTACTTGCTAGGTTTGTAGTTTAAAGCTGAAAATAATAAATACTTGTAGAATCTGATTGCAATACTTTTATGGAGTAAACAGGTTGAATTTTTACACGGGGGAGTAAAATGTTAATGTGATAAATATATACATTATTTGTGCAGTGCATCACAGCCCACAGCACACTGAACATGAATATTATGTAGTAGTTGCAACACTTGATGCACTTGCAAAAGTTTGCAAGTGCATCAATAAATTCTATATGGTTCATCTTACCCCTGTTTTATAATCATTACTGTCCTATGACAAGAAGGAGCTGTGGAAGTAAAGGATTTTAGAATATTATTTATGTTAATGGTATTTAATGATGCCCGAAGTAAAGAAAAAGGGAAATTATTTCAACTTACGCAACAGTAAAGTTGTTTTTCTTCACTTAGATAATAATTTAATAAGGTTGGTGGATGTAATCTGAATGGGACTTCAATAACCTCAGATTTAAGATGCCTCGTTACGGGTTGTAGTGCAGCTATATAGTTGAGTGCAAGCGTGAAGTGAGTAGAAAGCAATTGGATATTGCATATATATGTAAGCAGTTCATAATATGCACTTTTGTGTGTTATTGTAAACCTTCAGTCGTCGATAGACTACTTAAGGGCAAAGTTGCAAACTCAAATATAATTTATGACTGCATGCCTCGCTAGCTAAACATGTAGCCCTCCCTCCCTTACTCAACTATAGAACTAAAGAGTATATAGATAGTTTACGAGTAATAAAATGCGAAAAGCACACATTTTCCAAAGGAAAACTGGGGAGAACAATTTGCCGGCAAAGTTGTGCCTATTAGTAAATTTTCTGTTTGTACATTACATCAATGCAGGATGTTAGTAAGAATAAAACAAAAGCGCACGTAGCGTTACATGGTGAAGACGAGGATTCCTTCTGATGCTAGTTACTGCTGAACAACAGGAAATTATATTATTATATTTTATTGTTCAATAGATAAAGTTGCAAAGAACAGCCCTAAAGAACACATAACTAATCGCCACAACTATCTCTTCCATTTTTCACAGCTATAAGTTATGATTTAAAATATTCCATCCATTTTAATCCTGAAATATTGTAATTATTCCATCAAAGCTAAGAAGACAATTATTTACTTCTTCTGTGTGTTCCGATGCTAATGGCATTTGCAATGCATAAATGTTGGTTTTACGTAATTTTTCCGGTAATTAGAATTTAGAACTTATCTATCATCCTTTACTACTGAACTAGGTACTTTATTTTAATAGTCGGTACCGCTCCCACAACCATATTATGCGTGTGAGCACAACATAGAATCTTATTTAATTAATGATTAGATCTTCATCTAGATGCAAATTGCAAAATATTGTGTGGAATGGACTATTTATACTGTATTACCTATACTGTTTTAAGAATATTTAGTGAGCTGCTGTCACTTGATGTAATAATACTTACACGTGTAATTGAAGGAACCCTTTAAAGGGCCTGTAGATCATCATCCGATCAGCACTACGATGATAGATAATGGTGTTTTTATGTAAAAAAGTATGTAAGAAATGGACCGACCGGTGTCCATTGTGTTCTGTTTGTTCTTATGAAGTGATGTCACATGAAGGAAGGCTAAAAATAAGTACTTAATTGGTTATTATGTAGTTTTAGACAATTTTGATTCTGGTAGGCTATTGCTTTAAATGTTTCTGAGAAAATTTTGTTTTGTATAGCTTAAAGTGATTGACCTTTATACGACAGAGAACTCAATGGTTTTGTATGCTATAAGATACTTCTTTGGAATCTAAAATAAAAATTGCTAAATGCTCTGGGAATTTTAAAGGATCTCGAATGTATGTTATTATAAAGGTGTAAAAAGAGTCTGTCTAACTCTATCCCGAACATTGTAAAACATAAAACTGAGTTGAGTTTATGACCATAGAAAAGAAGAGAATGAATTTTGTATAGTCTTGACTAATTGTAAGGGTAGACGAGACGGGTAGGTTGTTGCTGTGAAGAAAAGTATATAGGTATGTGCGCCTACGTAAATCCATCCCGTCATAACTTTTATCATCTTCTTTAGCCATTTAGAGCGAAGTAGAATTTTTCACAACTGTTGCGGTATAAAGCAAGAGTTGAAATGCATACTATACAGAGATAATTATTACTATGATTGTATAAGTTGCATTTGAAAATGAAATGCAAGTGTCGAAGTAGTCTTCTCAACTAGTTTTACATGGTCATTGCATGCATGCATCCGTTTAAAAGTGGAAAATGTAAGAAATAATTAGCTATAGGAGTAGTAAAAAAAGAAATAATTTTGAATTCCATATGGCAAACGCCATGTGTAGGTATGTCTCATAGGATTTCTGCACCAGAAATTGTGGGTTGTCAGAAGAAAGAGGTATAGTGTAGAAAAATGATGTAAAGGTGATTTATGTATTCGTAAGAGTATTAGGAGGAGAAAAGGTTCTTCTACTTACTAGTGCCACTACTATATATACTGAGTGAGTGCTACAATATTTTCAGGTATGTACGTATACATAGTTTCTTATAGGAGAACACTCCATTTGAAGGGTAAGTAAAGTAAAGACGAGAAATCATGTGTCAGGACAGTTCAAGTCTAGTTTTGTGGATTGCCGGGTGATAAAGTTGGAGTTTGACTCAGAGGAGAAAAGAATCTTAGTGACAGTGGAAATGACCATTTGGGCAATGAGACATTAGCGAGTCATCGATCTTGGGAGATCAATCACCATGTGCCAGGGACAATTCTTCTTCCAGAAGACTCCACTTTCGCCCTCGTTTCACTTTCTTCATCTCTCCTCTTCCTCTCACTCTTGCTTTCTCCCTTCCTTCCTCATCCATCCATCTGTCCTCAAAGCCAATGCAATCCAACGAGCTAGCAACTCACACACAACTGTCCTTAACTTACTACTACGCTCCAAAGTGTATTGGATACTCCCACACCACTACTTATACAAACTAAGACCATAGCGTCATTTGCACTTGCATTTAATCTACTCTTTCTCAACTGCATCCATGCAAATAATATATTCCTGACTATCTGCTCCAATCTCATCTTTTCGTATGTAGGCAATAAATAATCCTTTCGATGAACATTTCCTCACATGTTTCCATTCGATGTGGCTACCTATTATTAAAATTCCTCCATAGAATACGCATCTTTGTGGCGAAAATTTTATAGAATCTTTGTTTTACGACTAATGATGTAATGGACGAGAAAAAAATCTCCTCCAGTTGATTCTCTTCTGATACGATTTTAGATCACCTACGCGTACGCTATAAATATAAATGCACTTATAAGCCCATTA
The DNA here is from genome assembly GCA_019776505.1 of Tomocerus nigrus. Classification (NCBI taxonomy): domain Eukaryota; kingdom Metazoa; phylum Arthropoda; class Collembola; order Entomobryomorpha; family Tomoceridae; genus Tomocerus; species Tomocerus nigrus. Next base: position 10,119 of record JABASI010001810.1, read on the forward strand.
TGTAATACTGTAGGTGGTTTCCCCAAAAAGTGAACTCTATATAAAATGTGCCGTCCTATGCACTCACTCTCAGTGATCTTTAGTTGGAATAGCTGTCGTCTGGTGCTGAAGTGAGACTTGTCCGGGAAATGTTCTTCATCATATTCCTGTGCTCTTCTGCCTATACATCTTATCTAAACTACATGCAAACATACATTATTTTCACGCGCCTAAGTTTACACACGTAAACTTACACGCACCTAAGTTTCTTTACCAGAGCTTTCCAAAAAATATTTACTAGATTATCATAATTTTGAAAAAAAGAGATTTTTTCATGTATATTATTAGTTACTTCTGGTAGAATATAAGTTACAATGTTAAAAAAACCTCCAAATGCGAACAATAATTAATAACACCAAGTTTGACAGCAATGGGATAATTCTTTACATTCGTAATTTAAAATTATATTAAAATAAATAGGTGTGAAGAAATGGGCTGCTGTATTGTTGCGTTGTCTTGACTATTTGGATATTGTATAAAATGACATCGGTTAGTTGATGACTCATCTACCTATTTTTGTGTTGAGGTATGCATGTAAATAGTGAAGAAAGGCTTATGATTATAGAGAAATAGTAAATAGTATGTATGATTCCGTCTGTAAGCAGTTTGATGCAAAATCATTGGCTAGTTCTTGTTTATTTTGTACTATTACAGCTGAATTTTATGACCAGGCGCTGGTATTATAAGATGTTTGACTTAGCCTAGGAGTATGTAGGAATTTTCTCCTGGTTTTTGGCCGAGTTTCTCTTTCCCCTAACATTTTCCTGCATCGAACAGTCAAGACTAACTGGAAAGGACAAGATGGGAAGAGGAAGGCAAAGTGTATCTTCAGAACGGAGCATATTATTGTATAGAAGATATAGTGAAAAGATAGAACATAGAAGTCTGTGTGATCACTAGGCTGAGATGCTGTGTTTCCACTGAGATGACATCCGCATCTCACACACTATCAATGACTTGATTAATTGATCGCGTCCCGTATGTATCATGTATGTCCCCTCCCCTTGCTCTTCTTCTTTTCCGTTTCCTTCGATCAGTGCCAGTGAACCGAAACGGTGAAATACCCCGAAACTTTACTTACAATACACACAGCAAAGAAAATAAGAAATCCATATACTAGACGTTGGTAAGCATATACTGGGAACTTTATATTATAAAATCGAACGTAAGTAGTACATACGATGATAAGGCTTAGTTCGTATTTTCGTAGTGTTCAGCAATTTTGTAAGAAACTCAAAATTCGCTACAAAAAAGGAATCTTTAATTTTCCCAATTATTAAGTACTCTCAAAGGTAATACTAAGGTGTACGAGTATACTACAGATATACGTATGAATCAAGGACAGAAAAGTTTGAATAAATATGATAAAAAAGAAGCATGAAAATTCAATTCATAATGGATGTGTGTAGTAAGGTCGATGGTAATTATATAGCTGCGTCAACGTCAGAATTTTTATAGCTCTCGGTTAGAAAGGATGTTAAACGAAATTAGTTTCAATGAAGAAAGGGGTTTATATTGAAAGATAGCACGTTTCTGATTTAGCGCAATGTAAAGACGAAGGGAGCTAAAAAAATCCATTCGTAATCAATAAGATTTGAGTCAAAAATTGTTATTATCGCATGCAATTGAGTTTATTGTTTAGGATAGCATGACATAGCATGTGAGAGATTGCTAAACCTGAATTATGTACTTACAACAGGTTTAATTGCACGCGTTAGTGCAATGGGCAATTTGAGTTAGAGCCAAATGCATCCTTCTCACGAAAAGCAAAGCAAAGTAACGCAAAGGGAGCAATGAATGAAATGGATAGGGAAAAAACGGAATGATTATTGCGATAGACGCATGAATGTAGTGATGACAAATTTAAGATTACATACGTTGGCAAGATTGGATTATTTGATTTCTGAGATTAGAGCTTAATATGAGCATTTGGGCAAAGCTCTGCAATATTTATATATCTAGGTACAAAATACAAATATGCAGAGAGAGCAAACAGATTTCAAAATCTATTGCAGCATAGCATAGGATAGGCATTACTTATGTCAAGAGATTGCCCTACTATTGCTTTGCATAGTAAAATAAAATGAAAATGTCCATTTCTATTAAAAAGGGAATTCGTGCAGGGATTCTGTTGTCTCAGTAGAAATTTTGATTATTGAATGGTTGTTTTATTAGGGGCGCTTGGTGCAACATCCACTAAAAGAACGACATCATGTTACGAAAGCATTGAGTTAACAATAAACGAGCTCTTACTCTTGTCGTTTTGTAACATAAGGAAAGATATGGAAGGAAGGAACAACTTTTCCACGATATTGCTCTGTACAGATAAAAATAAAGGGCTGGATATATATATAGCCTATTTTTGTTACATACACATAAGTACACTTAACAATACATGGAAACTACAAGTACATGTTTTTTGGTAAGTTTGATATGAATGAAATGAGCCGAACCGAGGAACATGCTGCAATAATAATACTGAACAACACAACAAAGCATAAAAACAGGAGTAGAATGAAGGAAAAAATGGGGAAAGTGGGTAACACTGCTGACTGATGACTTTTTGCTTGGTGTGGACTATGCAGTATATTAGTGTTAAGGTTAACTATCCCAATTCTGTATGTAAGCCATGGAAAAAGACTTAACGCAAAGACAAAGTCTCAATGCTTTTCCTTGTCGCTCAATTCTCTCTTTCTCTTTGTCCCACTACTCCGTCCGACTTCCTATCTGACAATGAACCCGACAACGACTAGGGAGGGAGACTTCGGTGTTAGGAAATATTGCTGCATTAATCTAAAGCTAAATATACTGTGAAACGCTTTGGGCTAACCCCACAGTCTTCAGAAATCATTCTGCACATGACTTACTGCATACACACATAGGCATTCATGGCTAATAGAAATAGAAACAATTCCCCGTGTTCATGTTTTGGGCTTTTATGAAATTCTTGTCTATCATCATATCATAACATTAAACAAAAAACATTTTACACGTGAATGGCTAATTTTTTAAGGTTAAACTCAAATCGGAACACACACCAAAGCAATCTGCTTCATTAACTTCGAGCAATTTATATTGGACACTAATATTTATTAATCAGATGGCGATTGTGATTTTTGTTTCTTTGATATTACAAAAAATCTGTCTCTATCTTAATGAATACCAAGAATTTAGTTTGTGTGTTATAATAAGTATATCTATGTAGTAATGAGGCTGCAAAGATTGAGATTATGTATTGCGTATAAATAAATGGACAGTGTAGGTTATAAAATTATGTATTATGTGAATTTGAAGTATGATGAGTATATGAGATGGTTGGTTGTTTGGCGTTAGTTTTTACCTCAGAATGTAGAGGAGTAGTAAAAGAAAGCATAAGTTATAAGGTTATGCGATAAGTGAAGGGAATAGATGGATAATAGAAGGAGATCATTGAGCGTAAAGAAAGGAAAGAAGAGGGGAATGTGTTGACTGTGTAGAGAGTAAGTAGGTAGGATCTATGTGATGTATGTATAGTAAGTGTAACGTTTGAGTTGCTTCCTTTTCTTTCTGGAAATAGTAAGGAGCTTAGTATACCACAAGGATAGATAGTATGGATCATGAACGACTTCCGAATTCGCTCTGCGGACTGCGAAATTCTCTTATAGTCCTTATAAGTGGAGATAGAGATAGATAGATGTGGAATGAGGCGGCGAAGAAGGAGCTGATGATAATAATATAAAGTAGTTGTAAGTAAGAGAGAGTCTGTGATGTTCATTCAACTCCTCGGATGGTGCTGAAGGAAAAGAGAGTGAAAAGAGAGGCAAAGAGAATGTCTCCTCTATACAAAACAGATAGACAGGGATGTTGATAGGGAGAGTTATATCTTTATATGGATATGTAGCCATTCCCCGTTCTTTTCTGTACCGATCCAGGATCCGGATTTTCGGATAACTCATTTCGACAGACTGGCGCCTTCGTTTTTATCCTGTACTGATGCTAGTGAGCCTAGTAGTGACTATTCTTGTTGGCTCTTTCCTTTGCAACTTGTGCTGATGTGATGTTAACTCACTGTAATGTACATGCATAAGGCATTATAGAGTGATACAACAATCTGGAGAGTTATAATATTATAAGAATGTACAACTCCCGTCTTTTACTTCCTTCATCCGACTCTTCTTCTCTATTTCCCTACGTCTCTCTCTCTCTCTCTCTCCCTCCATATCTTCTATGAAATCTTGTCGACGTACACTATGTCCGTGTATCTTGAGTTTCCTTAGAATCAGAATAGCAAGAATACTACTACACTATTACGGTTCAGTTAATGCACTTTGCTTAAACATACTTTCGTTAACTTTCATTGCTTTCCCGTCAAACAGGCCGTGATGAAAATGACTTAGTTTTCGTATTCTATCTCTCTCTCTCTCTTTCTTTCTTGAAGAAGAAGAAGAAGTGGAGGAGTGTATTGCATTGCATGAATATCTCTATGCATTACACACAATGCAAAGTAAATTCTAAATCCATTGCTTTTGTGTCCTCCTATTGTTCCCTAAATGTGTATGAAAGAGACTTGTTGTGAGTTCTGACGTTGCTGACAAAGTAGACGGATATTAATACGCGCTGAAAAGGAAAGACTGAGTGACTGCTCGAGTCAGAGCTATGAAAACCTGCGGGAAATAATGTACAAAACAAACATTAGACACTACTCTAATACCATACGACTAAAATCTAACACATTCTAACAAAAGGTACACTTAGAATCTTACAAACAAACCACATTTGTACTTTCTAATGCTCTTTTGTCATAGAGAAAGAAGGGCTTTTGGCTAGCCTTTTGGCTTGGAGAAAGCATTAAATGTTTTCAAACCATTAGATGCTATGAAAAATTACAAGGAACATATTTTTGATTGCAATTTAATGGTTTGAGAGGCTGTTTGGGTGAATTCTCTGCCTCAAAAATTACATTTCTTCTCCTCTGAGATTTTGACATCTTTCTTCTGTCATTTTCCATTGCGTATGTATGTGTGGAAGGAAGAATTGCCATAAACTGTATTTTGCATGAAAATTCACTACTCCCTCCTTCCTGACAAGTAGCAGTTATTATTGTTCCTTCTATTTCATCTCTCTCTCTCTCTCTCTTTTCCTTTTGCGATAGCTTCCTCTTCTTTTGGCTAACATGTGATTTAGGTTGACTGATCCTGAAAGATTACACATGGGACATATAACACGCTTCTATAATAATAATAATATCATGTGCTACATTATATATGTCCATTCATAGGTACTATAAGTATACGTTTATGTTTTGAGGTGCTTATACTAAATATTAATATGCCTAAATCCATTAATATAGTAATAAAGTCATAAATATAGCTTAGAGAATATAGAAAGGCATATGGTAGGAAAGGACTATAAAAGATTTGTTGAATAATTTCAGCAAACTAAAAGACCATTGTTTATATCGCTGTAATAAATGGTTTTATTGTTAGTACATCTTAAATAAAAGTTGACTGCGGCAAATTACAATAATGACAATAACTCGCGAATGAATGGGAGAAGGAGTAGTAGAGTAGATTTCTGCTGTAGGATGTACAAAATGAAATTATACCCCAAGAGACTATTATATATTGCATTAGAGATTCAATATATGGAGTTGTGTGTCTTGTAATTTTCTTTGCACTGACTGAGCCTATAGCAGCTAGTAGCTACTAGTAGCAGTGAATGTAACCTAGAGAAAATTTCGGATCCCCACGAAGATTTTCATGATGGTACTTTTGCATGAGTTGTCTGAGACAGTAAAGTTCAGTTAAAGTCACTTAGAAGAATTATAAATATAATTAAGTAGTAGTTCAATGTACAGAGTGAAATGATATAACAGAACGGTACAGCTAAGCATTGACAACAGTTTTGTCATGTCTTTTATGGGATGGAAGAAATAGCGTCACACACAATCCACACTACTACACAGTTGCTCTTTTCAACAGAAAGCAAACTGCTATCGTGTAATTTTATGTAATTCCTATCCTAATATGTTGTCATTCTCCATTTGTTACAATGTGTAGCGACAGCTACCACGTCTCATCAACTCAGCACCACCAATTTTCTGTGGATTCTCTATTTTTTTCATTGAAAAGATCTGTAGTTTAAATTGAGATGATAATAGTGGCATGGCATGATGTTAGCGGCCGAAATAAAATAACGTATTTCCGGTCATCACGTGCCCCCACTTATCTCCGCTTCGGTGCTTTTCTTTTCCTTAGCATTTTGGATGAAAATCTTAAAAAATATCATAAAAACTTGAGGGATATTTGAATTCAATGACTGTCTGATGCAACTATTGAGAACATATTGTGTTCGTGGGACGGTCGGAGTCCTCAAATGAACTTTAGAACAAACGCAATTTACTACCAGCTCGTTCTTCTCATTTTTTTACAATCTTATTATTATAACACGTTGATGCATCAAAGATCTCCTGCTAAACTTATTCTCCTCTCCTAAAGACACATTCTGGTTAAATATTTCAAAACTGCTACTCAAGTTTACCTATTACATCGCGTCTTCTACACATATACAAGTTCCCAGAGTCATTACAACGCTATCTGTGCACTTCACAAACTCTTTTTTGCTTTCACCTCTAAGATCTGACTAGATTTCCGTATTTTGTGGGCTTACTGTCGTCATGCTAGAGTAGGAGAAACCAGAGAAAATACACACGCAATTTGAAATGTACACTTTAATCAGGGAATTTCTATTCAGACTCTGTCATTATATTTAGCTTGCATTAATGCTCACTGTTGCTGAAGACACATAAACTATGATGTTCATTAATACGCGTTTTAGGAATATTTAACAATTATTGACTAATAATTATTTTTATTCTTTGACTAATAATAAATCTCCTTTGAAGATAGCTCTTCTGCCGTGTAGGCCGTAAAATTCATAAGATTATGCATAATGAAGGTAAATGTAGCACCCAAAATGATTAGAAGGATTGTTTTTGTACTTGACACTTAAATGAGTAATGCATTTAGTTCATTAGCATTGTTAAAGCGTTGAAAAATGAGGTAATAAATGGATTCAGTTTATGGAAACTTGTTTACAGAGGTAGAAAGTTGCAAGTATTTAAATGTCTGGTATATAGAGTATGAAAAAGGATTGCATTGATGCAGTCCAAATGGTTATTGTCACAAATGTAAACTGAGTTTGCTATAGTTTAAGTATATTATCGTGAAATTACATTTGCAAAGAGTTTTTACACAGGGTGATTGCATGTCTTTCGGCAGCCTACTGTATATATAGTAAATATATGTAGACAACAAAAACTATTTAAAAAAGGGCCACAAAAACTTTTGGCAAGGGTAACACGCATCTTATTGTGTTCGCGTTTTTCCGACGATTTACCTACTCCATTATACCATTCACCGTCATGTCCTTTCCATACTATTATATACTAGTAAACGACTGAATGCGTGGCAATTGTGTACATAAATAAATGTACTTAAACTTTTTCCCCATTCCCATTCATAAATACAAATGATTTGTTTATTGGTTTCAACAATTGCTAACTCAAGCGAAACTTGGAATTTCTTGACGATTTGATGTCATTTTTAAAATATTATGGTTCATTTTAAATCGCATTCTCATATTTAAAGCAGATTATACATTTCTTGAATGGAAATGGTACACATTAGAAAAGGTCGTCAAGAAAAAATGCGTAGTAAATATAAATTCAGTGAAAATTGTATATTTTCCTTTGACATGGCTTGAGTGTGTGACGTAGCATATGGGATTTTATTAGTACGTATGTATGTATGGTATGATAACTTATATTTTTAACTCATAATTATGATAAGAATCGCATGAATGTAAGAAGATAAATGTGTCTAATGCTTTAATGTGAAAAAAGTTTTGTATGTGTATGTGTAGTGAATTTGGCATGAGATGAGAAAGAGATATGCAGGCTCTCATAACTAATTGTGGTACAAGATTTTTTCCATCCCCAAGTAATCAGTAGTGAAATAAAGCGTTACAAAAGTAATTTTACGTAGTACTCACATGCGAAACGACGATTAGTGATCATTTTAGGAGATTGTTACCCTGAAATTTACGTTAAAATTATATTTATGTTTATGAGTGATTATAAAATTTTTTGTTTCTCTTCAAGGAACAGTAAAAAAGGTAATAGCAGCCACCGCCAACGTATCTGTATCTTTATCCTCAGTGTATAATAATATGGTACCTTGGAATTTTGCATTGTTTGATTGGAAAACATCTCTGTCAACATATTTCAGTAAGGCTACGCTTCTCTGGTGTATCACCAACTTTTTCAATCATGGTAAATCAACTTAGTGATTTGGTGTAAGGGAGTCGGTTGCCAATTGTGTTGCGATTAATTTGAGTTGACTGGGTGTGGAGTGGCACCTACATCTTAATCCTAATTCCTCTCGTATAGGAGTCTTCTGGCAAATGAGAAAAGACAATAGTATCTCTAATAATTGTGTCTCTCTCTCTTTCTCTCTCTGGGATGGGATAATGTAATGAGAGAATGTATTTGATATTTTTTTGAATAGATAGCCGTCATTTTACATTGTCGCTCGGGTGGTGGATGGAGGGAGATGTTTCGCTAGTTGTGTTTCGTGAAAACGATGACACCTTCTTTTATCCTGTTTACTCTTTGATTGTATATGTAGCCATGCTTTTCCAGTAGATAGTCTCAGAACAGACAGTGAGGCATTTAGTAGACTTTAGTTCAATTTGAGCAACAACGGATAGGAATGCAATGCAATGCAATACAAAGTAGTTTTGGCCATTGCCCAATTTTTCTATGCCCATTCACATGGCATGGGTTGACATCTTCTTCCTTTGCTACAGCTACTTTCCTGTCTTGTCTTGTCCCCGTTCATGTTCATGTTCCTTTTCAACGTTTTCTTGTAGTCGACGAGACGAAGAGAGTACCCAAGTCTGCTAGCTAAGCTACTTCTAAATGTAAGTGCTATTCTCTCGTTTGATTTCATTTTCTCACTGCAATGCCGTTTTTACAACTGCCAGCAACTAAACTAAGTAAACCATGGAGCCATAGTGAGTCTTCTTCCCTTAAAGACAAGATATACATATATTACTTAGTAGTAGTAGAAAGAAAGAGAGGAAAGATTGGTTAACTGAAAACTATAGGAAACAGTTGTCTTAGGATAAAATGACTAAAATACTACAATGCAATCGTTTACAATGGTTGACAAACGGGAAAAATTCCTATCCGGGTAGCTTTACTTATTCTTTAGCAAGCATCTACAGTTATATTAGCTCAAAGGGACTCTTCATTACTTCACTCCACAACATAACATAGTAGTACCGTCAGTAGTAGGTTGTTGTGTGCATGAGCTAGTTTTCTCTATCCCTATTTCATTATGGTTATATTTATTTTCCTTGTATAACTTGATATATGTTCTGTGTATCTGTTTGAATGGGGATGTGAGCGTGTGTTGTGATACTGAGAGCATTACTCATGACAGCGTCATTACCAAGAAATTCAGTTTGTTTTCTGCTGGAATCGATTCTCTTGCTCCTAATCTTAAAAGACAATTATACTAGGTCTTCAGTTGACTATTATGTATACGCCTCTCTCTCTCTCTAATATAAACTTACTATGGAATTGAATGTCCTTCCTAAATATCTGGCTAATCTTGGAAAATTCAATGTTCTTGTACTAATAGAGAATAAAAAAGGGGATTATAACGATTGCCTACCTACTAAGGTACTTTTTCGACAGTTTAATAGGTTGAATGTAAGAACACGGAGAATGTGTCTTGCGATGAGATGGCTGTCCTGTCCCAAACGGGGTGATGACGATATGTAATTTCTGTATTCTGCAAAGGTTCTCCTCGCCGTTTCTTCATCGCTCTCTTTTCTTCTATATCAGCGTGGAGTTGCTACACTGAGAAGAAAGTGCTCTCGCTCTCTCTCTCTCTGTAGGTATATATAGTTGATAGAGGAAGAAGGGTGCCCAAGATGATGATGATGATGATGAAGAAGAGGAATCATTCTTTTCTTTTCCTTGTCGTTTTCATGCTCGTCCTCTTCGGCTGGGACTGGCACCGGCAAAGTCAGAGTAGAGTGGCATGGCAGAAGAGTCTGGGCGAAAAAGGGAAGTAGTTGAACCAGTACATAACATCCAAGTCTCGGCTCCAAGTCAACTCTACTCCAGTCAAGTTGAGTCAACTGAAGCCAGAAAAGAGGAGAGCAAAGATTAGGCGGAGTCCCTCGGATCTATCTATCTTCGTCAGTTGCAATGCAACATCCTTCTTCTTCCCTTGGATCTCCAACTGAAGCGGAGAGAGAGAGAGAGAGAGCCAACGAAGGACTACTCACTACTAGTCACTAGTACTACTACTAGTAGGTAGTGACTTGTCTTCTTATGGGCTACTGTTAATACAAATACACAGAGAACAAGTATAGAGAGAAGAACATTGCTAATAGTCAATGGAGAAAAGGGAATAGAGTATCCAAAGAGGAAGGAATGCCATTCAAACCAAAAACTGATGCTGTTCGTGGAATGTATTTGGATGGTGATAAGTAAAGTTTATATTTATAAGGGGACTCCTACTTATATACAGGGCAGGGCGTATATCCGTGGAAAGTGATGCAATTTCTTGCAATTGGAATGGAATAGACAACCAAAGGGAAACTAAATAGAGGCAAAGACGAAGAAGAAGAGTGCAGTGCACAGAAGAGAAGATGATGATGATCATGAAGAAATGTCGGTGATGTGATGTCTGTTTTCTAGCTGGAATCTAGGATGATTCCTCTATAACCTCTCTTGTTCTATGTACTACATGATAGCCTTGTCTTCCATCCACTTATAGTAAATGTAACTAACAATAAGTGATCGTCTACATAGCCTTCTGCTACAGTCTCTCTCTCTCTCTCTCTCTGATGTGATGTGATGATCTGATATTCTCATTTCTCCTCCTTTCCTCTCCTTCTTCACTACTTAGGCTAAACTCCTATAGCTCACTCTCTCTTCTCTCCACCATCTTCCGCCAAGTTCAGTTTAGTTCATTTCGGTTCGCTAGTTCTCAGGTCCGGAAAACTCCCTTTCGGTTTGTCCGAAAAATTAATCACAAAGAGGCATAGCATAAAAAATTGATGATGGGCAAACTGGGAGAGAAGAGGCGAGTGGAGTGTTAGAGGCATATCTTTCCGACTCCGTAGCCATGTCTTGACAGTCCCATGTTAATGTTACTAATGATCTTTTCCCGGTGCGGTCCTCCTATAACCCTATAACCTCAGCCCTAAATCTACTCAATCTAATGTATTCTACTTTATTCCGCTACCCGTTACAGAACACCCGTTAAATACGAATTGAGAACTTCGGCTCAACAATACGCGACTTAATTTCCCTCTCTTCTTGCCCTTCGGCCTTTTAAACCTACTACCATTATGCACTGCATTAGAACTCGTAGAACTATTTTGCCAAGCCGAAAATTTACCTACATCTTACCGCTGTAAAGTCAAACTCTTCGCAAGTCAACATTGTCATGTCATAAAAATACTGTAGAAATGCATTCATAACCAACTTGTGGGTAGTACATTATTTTTACCTTGCTTGATAAGAACAATAGCAAAGAGAGACTTTGAAAAATTTGGTGCATCATTTAAGTAGTGGCTATTCAAGTTAAATGGATTTTCTCTTTTCTGTGAAATCAAATTAGCGCCTGATTGTAATGCAATTAAAGATTCTCCAGAAAATGTTTACTATCATTGGAATTTGTTGTCACATCTGGTTCTTATTGTAAGTTCACATAAAATTATGCTCGAAAAGTAATAAAACCCTGAAGCAATGAGTAATGGTTCTCCAATTGTGATCATTGTGTCATCATCAAGAGTTCAATAAGCCAAAGTGATGCATCACTAGTAAAAGAGAGACTTTGAAAAATTTGGTGCATCATTTAAGTAGTGGCTATTCAAGTTAAATGGATTTTCTCTTTTCTGTGAAATCAAATTAGCGCCTGATTGTAATGCAATTAGAGATTCTCCAGAAAATGTTTATTATCATTGGAATTTGTTGTCACATTGTATTGTAAGTTCACATAAAATTATGCTCGAAAAGTAGTAAAACCCTGAAGCAATGAGTAATGGTTCTCCAATTGTGATCATTGTGTCATCATCAAGAGTTCAATAAGCCAAAGTGATGCATCACTAGTTTACTTAGATTAGAAATTCTTCTTGTTTGTCCCATTTTATTATGTCAATGAATCTCAGAATTTCTATACCTTCTTTTGTGGCTTTTTGATTTAAATGTCGTCTGTGAAGTTACACCCTTATTCTATTTATTGAATTTCACTACTGAGGTAGGTCAGTTGTTTGTTTGACTTGTTTGACTGTTCTGTCTTTCAAATTTAATATTATGGCAAAACCAAATCTGAGGTATTATTTTGATTGAAATATATTACTATTACAGGTTTATTACTGTCAAACTGTCATATGAATACAATAATACAAGAATAAGAATGTCTCACTGTGC
>JABASI010001811.1:0-22651 GCA_019776505.1 Tomocerus nigrus
GGAGGCAACAAAAGACTTAGAAATGACCACATTCTACAAACCGACGTCTTTAGGATAGGGCTCTGTTGCTTGGGTTATTCAATGTTGGTTTGGGAATCTCCCAAAGCAACTTTGATTTACTCCGTTTTACAATGATTTCATGAACTTAAAGATCCTGAAATGTTGATTTAGGTTTCCTGAGCATTTTCAAATTCTAAAACTGGTGAGCCCCAATCCGTCCCTACCATACGACAACATGGAAAAAAACGGCCATAACTCTGGAATGGAGGTATGCAAATAATATGTAGCATAAATACAAAAACAGCCAATAAGCATCAGCATTTGATAAAAATACTCAACAGAAGATATTGTTTGTGTTGTAGAAGTTCCTTCAAACGTGGCGGGATATCTTCTATAAACATGTGATACCCTTGATATCAAAACAGAATGTAAGGCTTTTTTAAATTTTGTACTTCGCACTTATTGTCAATTACAATAATTATCCAATGATAAAATTGATTTTCTATCTAGATCGGTATTACTTTATTTATTTAGTTCATTTCCCCCATAATTCTCCCATAATTATGATATAATTTGTATGTAACAATTAATAAACCATAAAATTTTAATGGCGTTATTCATAGAACTACATGACGTTTATCAAAAACCAGCGGAAATTTTATGAAGAAGATCAAGAGCCTTTAAATGGAGTCACTCTAACCCATAAGTACACGTCGCAGAAGATTTTGGAGAGTTCGATAGCCGTTGTGGGGATGAGCTGTAGATTTCCAGGGGCCAACAATCCAGAGGAATTTTGGGAGTTGATGTTAAGAGGAGAAGATGCCATCAGCACAGTTCCAGAGACAAGATGGAATCCGAAAGAAAAAGAGTTTGTCGGCACGCAGGCCGGTTTTCTAAAATGCTCCGTGGATACGTTCGACGGCAAGTTTTTTGGGATAAGTCCTAGGGAGGCACAGTACATGGATCCACAACAAAGGATGATGCTGGAAGTGGCTTGGGAAGCGTTGGAAGACGCGGGGATAAATCCGACCGAGCTGGTAGGTTCGGAGACGGGCGTTTTCACAGGGATATGGCGGCACGACTACGAAAAGTTGATGATGAAGGCCAACAACTTCAGCGACGAGTTTCAAAGAACTTATCTCGGAAATTCTCATGCAGCTTCTTCCGCACGAATATCCTTCAACTTCGGGCTGAATGGGCCAAATATCGCCACGGAGTCTGGCTGTTCCTCGTCTATGGTCAGCGTCCATCTTGCATGCGAGAGCTTACGCCGGGGAGACTCCACGTTAGCCCTGGCGGGCGGGGTAAATCTACTGGTGAGGCCGTTCACCAGGGACACAATGTTTGCTTCTCACGTTCTGGCGGAAGACGGTCGCTGCAAAACCTTCGACGAAACTGCAGATGGTTTTGGCAGGGCTGAAGGGTGTGGTTTGTTAGTGTTGAAGAAGTTGTCGCATGCTATTCGAGACAAAGACAGGGTAATGGCGGTTATTAGGGGCTCGGGTATTTCCCAGGAAGGTACAACCAAAAGTTTCGGTACTCCGAGTAAAGAATGCCAGCATCTGTCGATAGTGCGGGCTTTGGAGTACTCCGGAGTTTCTCCGTCGGATGTCAGCTACGTTGAGGCTCATGGCACTGGCACTAAAAAAGGGGACCCCACAGAGATTTCGGCAATAGCAGCAGGCTACGGCTCGGGTAGAAAAGAAAAGTTGTTGATAGGCTCAGTTAAAACTAACATCGGGCACGCAGAATCCGCCGCGGGGGTAGCGGGACTCATAAAAGTCATTTTAGCTATGAATAAGAAACTAATTCCTCCCCATCGAAATTTGAACGTCTTGAATCCATTAATAGATTTAGACTCCATTCCGGCGGAGATTCCATTGTCTCCTGTTGACTGGAAAAGATCGGACGGGAAACCTTTGATAGCTGGTGTAAGTTCTTTCGGTATTAGCGGAACAAATGTCCACATGCTCCTGGAGGAGCCTGTGACTGCTCTCCACGAGCGCCAGAGAAAGAAAAGTAAAGACGGTTACGTTCGTCCTTTGCATATTTTAACTTTGTCAGCGAAAACAGAGACGGCTCTGGATGATTTGGTAGCTAAATACGAAGAGTACTTAACAGGAAATCCCGAGGTTTTGATTGAGGATGTGGCATTCACTGCCAACGCCGGTAGGGCCCATTTCTCTCACCGAACAGCAATCATTGGCTCATCGACTGCTGCAATATTGTTAAAATTGAAAGAGAAAGCCATTACGAAGGTAAAAGTCCGCGAAGAAAAACAAAAAATAGCATTTCTGTTTCCAGGTCAAGGTTCTCAGTATGAAGGGATGGGGAAGGAATTGTACGATAGCCACCCCGTGTTTAGAGACTCCATGGATTATTGTGCCGATATTCTGAAACAGTATTTGGGCATTTCATTGTTAGACGTGATGTGGGGAGTAGGAGGCGGGGAGGTCGTCCGCGACGGAAAAACGTTGAATGACTCTCTCTACAGCCAGACAGCCATTTTTTGTATTGAATACAGTTTACTCGAATTATGGAAAAGTTTTGGTATCCAGCCAGATGTGGTCATTGGTCACAGTTTAGGAGAATTCGCTGCAGCAGTGGCTGCGGGAATTCTGACAATCGAGGAGGTGTTGAAACTTGTGTACGTCCGAACTCAGCTAATCGACAATCTTCCACATGGGGGAATGATGGCCTGCAAAACAAGTTTCGAAAACATCCAGCTAATGCTTGACGAATTCTCCCAAGATGCTGGCAACGGGTGGATAGATGTCGCCTGCAACAATTCCGCAGACCAAGTCGTCCTTTCTGCCAAGATGGACACTTTAGAAAAATTTAAAGCTATTTGCAAAGGTCGGGGGATGAAGACACACATCCTCGCTGCCACCCACGCCTACCACTCCCGGGATATGCAGGTCATTCTTCCAGAGTACCTCAGCATAGCTTCAACTCTGAATCATCAAAAATCCTCTTGTCAATTTATCTCTGGCATGACGGGCGGTCTCCTGGAAAGGGACGGAGTGAACGCCAACTATTGGATAGATCACTGCAGATACAGTGTCGACTTTGTCGGTGCAATTAAAACGGCTGAAAGAGAGAATTGCAATGTGTTCATTGAGGTGGGTCCTCAGCCCGTTCTTCTGGCCTTGGCCATGGAAAATTTAGGCGCGAATGTCATCTCCAAAAATATTTCCCCCCTCCCCTCCATAAAAAAACAGGAGAGTAACTGGACGACAATGCTGGCCTCTATTTCCAGCATGTACACCAACGGCGGGGAGATGGATTGGAAGTCTTTCGATTTTCCTTACGAGAGAAAGAAAATCTGCCTGCCCACTTACCCCTTCCAAAGACAACCGTATTGGTTCGAATCAAATAGCGATGAATGGTCGGTAGCCTTCAGTGGCAATCTTCTTCATCCTCTGATAGGTAGGAAAATTCCCTTGGCCTCCCAAGACCATGTCTACCAGCACAGTTTAAATTTAGAAAGCTTAGCTTATCTGGCAGACCATCAAGTGGCCAACAAAATTATCGTTCCTTGCACTGGAATGCTGGAAATGGTCATGGCGGCGGGTCACACCGCTTTACAAGGCAATAGCGATGTCTTCTCCGAACCTTTGACTCCTTTGCTAGTGGAAAATTTCAAAGTTGAATCAGCGCTTGAATTGGAATTGGAGAAAGCGATTCACATTCAAACTGTGGTCACCACAATAACTGATTCCAATTTCACAGGCTTCCAAGTATCCGTGAACAAGCAGACAGCAGGGGAAGATGGAATTCGACGCTGGAAACGACACGCTGTAGGGAGATTTTCCCCAATTGCATCTATATTCCCCACGAGTGTCCAGAAAATAAATTTGGAAGAAATCAAAAAGAGTAGTAGGCATTTTCCAACCGATTCCATGTACGCTAAGTTCCCAGATGTGGGATTGACGTTTGGACGAACTTTTCAAAGTATTCGCTCCATTTGGAAGAGCGAAAGCAATATTTTGGCTCATGTACCTCTCCCTGAAAGTTTAGACAAAATTTCTGACTATTTGTGTCACCCTTTATTAGCTGATGCGATGATCCAATTATTCGCGTTCGGGATGAAGGAAATCACAGATTTGTTCCTTCCTGTAGGAGTTCAAAGGTATGTGTGGCTTGCGAGGAGCTTGTCGAGTTCATTTTACATTTATGCAAAATTGAACTCGGCCAAGGAGATAGGACAAAATGAAATATTCCTCTACGATGAGAATGGGGATCTCTTAGTTATCATGGAAGGTATTTCCGTGGTAAAGACCTCAGTAGAATCGTTTCTTAGATCTCTGAGTTTGAACAAAATTAGGCTTCCAGGCTTGTTCAAAGAAGTGTGGAGTGGTCAACAAGGACCACTTTCCCTCAGAGCCAATTTAGCATCCACATTTAAAAACATTGCCGGAAACCTTGTAGAGCACATGGCCAAGGTAAAGTCTCAAGCGGATTTGGATGGAGAAGGAGACAAAGCCATGGATAGAATTTGTTATCTATATGTTCTCAAAGCATTGTTGGAGTTGGGCTTTCATCCTCAGCTAAATGCGCCAATTAATTCAAAAGACGTTCTTGAGACATTAAAAATTTTAAAGCATCACCACGGGCTATTGCAGCGATTCTTCGAAATCTTGGAAGAAGAGAATATTATGAGATGCACAGGCAGAAAGTCCCTTGAAGAGGGTTCCACGTGGGAACTAGTCTCAGATTCAATCCCCTCAATAGAGCAAATTGCATCTGAGATAGACTCGCTGGAATTCTTTGTAAAAACTTCGTTCGGTCATTATGCTGACGATATAAATCTACAGAAACTCAGTGGAATAAACTTAGCATCGATTTTGAAAGGTCAGCAATCAGCTCTGGAAATTCTATTTCCCGAATCTAAAACTGCCCCATCTGCAGAGAAGCTGTACATGAATTCGCCGCCAATGCTGCGGGGCTACTTAACTGTTGTCAATTACCTCAGATCTGCTATCTCTGAAGTTGTTAAAAATTGTGAGTCGGGCAATTCGCCCGTTGTCCGTATTTTAGAAATAGGAGCAGGGACAGGCGGCACTTCGTCCTATGTATTTTCAGCTCTGGAGGAGATGTCCGTTCGCTACAGCTACACCTACACAGACATCTCACCCGCCTTGCTCTCTTTTGCAAAGGAAAAATTCTCAGCCTATTCCGATAACATCACCTTCAGAGCGCTGAATATCGAAAAAGAGCCACTGTCTCAGGGCTTTCCTCCTTTCTACTTTGATATTATTGTCGCGTCTAATGTCCTGCACGCAACAGAGAAACTCGAGGAAACGGTGAGAAATTCCCGAATGCTCTTGCGTCCATGCGGGCACTTTGTCATCTATGAGACGCTGAAGCCTCTGAGGACTCACGATGTCATATTTGGAGTTCTGAAAGGATATTGGCGCTTCAAAGATTACGAACTGCGTCCTAGGCATGTTCTCATCACTCATCATTCTTGGAGAAAACTTTTAAAGGACAATGGGTTTGAATCAACTTCGGTATTTTTGAGCTCGAATGAAAGGTGTGGCGTGGTAGTCGGTCAGGCATCGGAAATAGCGACTCAACATCAACAAAATCAGTCTCATTTTAAAAAGCAGTGGATTGTGGTCTCCAAAGAGGGAATTCTCGCCGAATTATTTTCACAAGCTCTCAAGTCACTCGGTCGCAAGGCAGAGTGCATGAGCGAGAGCTCATTACTCGTAGATTGTAAGAATAGCATTGAAAGGAGGATAGGTAATGGCGATGAATTAGAAGGAGTTATTTATTTTGTGGACGACAGAGCAGACGAGTGGGCTTCAAGCATCAACACGATTTTAACTCTTTCTCAGCATTTTCTGAGTGCCAGTCTAAAAGTTCCTCCGAAAATTGTAGCCGTGACTCGCGGGAGTGTCTACGTAGAGGACCAGACACCTTCCACTCCCTTTTCCGCCACGATGTGGGGCTTCGTAAAAACGTTGAAAAATGAAAATCCAAATTGGGCAATTACGTTAATAGACACAGATCCGGATATGCAAATATGTGAGAGCACTGCTCACGAGTTGTGTGCAGAAATCTGGTCCGGTGATGGCTCAGATTACCAAATCGCATTTCGACAAAATAAACGCCACGTTCTCCGATTGACAAACTTAGAGCCAGCGTCTCCGGAGCTGAGACTGCCGAGCACAGACAGGTACAACATCCTTCTTCCCAAAACACGTGCAATCCAAGACTTGCAATTCGTGAGCTATTCCAAGAAGGCCCTCGCAGACGATGAGGTAGAAATTGCAGTTCAGGCAACGAGTCTCAATTTTCGGGATGTTATGGTCATCCTGCGTCCGGAAGGCTATTACACAAAAGCCAACACAATAGGTACAGACTTCGCGGGAATCGTTTCCTCTGTGGGAAAACATGTTGACCGCTTGAGAGTCGGAGACGCCGTTTTTGGAATGAGCTTCTCGGGAGCTATTTCCAGCCACACATACGCCCCTTGCTCATCTGTTGCCGTGAAACCCAGTTGCATTAGTTTCAATGAGGCGGCGGCGTTGCCTACTGTCTTTCTCACTGCTTATTACTGTCTCGTGCATGTAGCGGATTTAAAATGCGGAGAAACAGCCCTGGTACATGTTGCTTCAGGTGGAGTTGGTTTGTGTGCCATTCAAATAGCAAAATGGATCGGGGCTAAAATCATAGCCACGGCAGGGAGTCGGAGGAAACGGCAGTACCTTCGTTCCTTGGGACTAGAGCACGTTTTCCACTCTCGGAACACGGACTATGGAAATGAGATCAGAGAGGTAACACTAGGGACCGGAGTTGACGTTGTCCTCAATTCCCTGACAAGTGGCAACTTTAAGGAAACAACTCTTGGGATTTGCAATAAAAACGCCAGGTTTGTAGAAATGGGCAAAATTGCAATTTGGCAGCCACAGGAAGTAGCCGCTTTGAGACCGGACGTAAAATATTCCGTTATTGATCTCGAACAAGTGGATGACACTATCATTGCAGAAATCACATTGAAAATGTCATCCATGGTGGAGCAAGGTTACTTCAAGCCTCTGCCCTACACACAATTCCAGGTAACGCAATGTTGTGAGGCCTTGGTGTTTTTGCAAAAAGCACGGCACGTAGGAAAGATCGTTTTGACTTCCCCGCAAATGAAACTCGTCGATTCCGTCGTTGAATATTTACCAAAATTATTCAACGAGGAGAGTTGCTACCTGATCACAGGTGGGCTGGGCGGGATAGGGCTCGAAGTAACCAAGTTCATGGCAGAGTATGGAGCCAAACATATAATCCTAGTCAACAGAAACCCGCCGAATGAATACGCAGCCAGAGTTTTGGCTGCATTAGCTGACAACGGCGTGAATGTTCTCCCATTGCAAATTGACATTAGCAGTTTGTCTCAATGCGAGCAACTGCTTAAAACCTTGAAAGATGAAAAGTACAGGCTGCCCGCCCTCAGAGGCATTTTCCACGCCGCAGGAACACTCTCGGATGGAATCATCCCTAATCAATCAATGGCCAAGTTTGAGGCCGTCTTCAAACCAAAAGTCGATGGAGCCTGGAATCTCCACAATCTTACGAAATGTTACAATTTGGAATATTTTGTCATGTTCTCATCTGTTGCAGCCATTTTGTCTCCGATGGGTCAGAGCAATCATTCCGCTGCTAATTTCTTCCTTGACTCCTTAGTTCATTATAGAAATTCGTTGGGGCTGGTAGCTACGAGTGTAAATTGGGGAGCTTGGTCCGAGGTCGGTGCAGCGAGCAAGACGTTGATAGGAAGTGAAGGCGCATTCGGTGTCCAGCCTTTTTCACCCACTTCCGGAATTTCCGCTTTCAAATTTTTACTAAATTCACAACATATCAGAGCTACTGTAGTCGAACTGGATTCTGCCGGCTACTCGGCTGTCTTCCCCCACAGCAAAACTTATCTTGAACAGATTTCGTCTAGTGACGAAAGTTTCTCTGGCTCGGATAACAGTGAGAAATGTTCTGTTGTTGATTCAGAGACATTTTGGAAAGAGTTCAGGTCGATGGCCGAGGAAAAGGCTCTCACTTATGTAAAATCTCAAATTGAGGTCCTAGTTAGGCAGGTTTTGAAACTAAAAGGTTCCGAAAGCGTCGAAGAGAACCAAACGTTTATTGAAATGGGCATGGACTCGCTCATGACTGTCGAAATGAAAAACAAGTTGCAGCTACTTCTGGGAAAAGAAGCCAACCTGAACTCCAATACTCTTTCCGACTTCCCCACTCTCTTCCTCCTCACCGACTTCGTTCTGTCACAAGCTAATGCTCCCAAAGATTAAATTTTTACGAGACAAAATGCAGCACCTAAGTACTTTAATGACCGTATCAGTGATACGGGACTGGGACATTATCATAAATTTAAATGAAATCAAAAGACTAAGAGAGTTAGTAATAGTTAAGTAAATTACATGCATGAATGTATGATCAAATGGAAAACATTTCGCTGAATCCTTCTAAAATGATGGGATAGTCACCAGGTACGGATAAATATGTAGGTCTACGGTCTAACTAAGGTAGCAAATAGTAACTAATTAGGTAGGCACCTTATCGTCGAAATTGACTGAAAGCTTACGTAAATTCCCATTCCAACAAACCCAAAAATTGACTAAATGCATTTGTAAATACTTACTGATAAATTGGAAGAGAATTGCGTTAATTATTCAAGTTCTAGCTCAGGACTTTATTTTTGTTTTTATCATGTTGGATAAAATCAATCATTTAAGACTTTTATGAATTAGCCGGTCTTTAAAGCCAGGTAATTTTAGTCCTGACCACTGAATACCTAGATGGGGTTTTTTTTTTAATTTAAATTAGATCATTTACGCCATTTATGGAATCTAGGTAATAATAGTATATGTATTGCAGTCAGAAATTAATTACACCAGACCAAAATTACACCCGTGACTGAAATGGCTCCTCATTTCATTTATGTTGGGTTATATTATTGAGGTGATATTGGATTGGAAAGCCAATTCGGTCATGGTGCAATTTTGATCTGGTGTAATTTCAGACGCTGACATATGCAACCAATGAGGGATTACCTAGGTACTTCCCAGTATAGTCCTTTCCAACTCCAGCCATAACTTCTGAATTCAATCAAATCCAACGTCCAGCGCAGGGATTCACTGAATTCGGAAATTGGGAGACATTTCTGTACTAATCCAGGTGGTTAAGCCTTAGCTACCTTAGATAAGTTTTATAATCTACAAAGCCTACACCGAACTGAAATATTCTTCTTAATTAATTACACAAGTTATGTAACTTGACATTTTTTAATTAATTTAATTTAATTTTAAGTTTCAATAAGCAAGTGTACATTATTGATAGAGAGACAAGAGACATTGGGATGACTATCAGTATAGCACTAGCATCATTAAGGGCTTTGTGCGACTTTCGACTCACACTGTAAAAGAGGGTGTATCAGTGTACAATTTTAACTTTGTAGTAACGAATGGCTGACAAAATTGCCAAGAAAAATGAAATTAAAATGTTGGCTACCGCCGAAAAGTAGCCTTAAATGAAAAAAGTGTAAGGAAAATTCATAGCTATGCAAAAATAAATTTATAATCTTCGTTCATGAACATATTCGATTCCTTATTAAAGTATAATAAGAGTAATGATTATAAACGAGTATTTGCTAAGTAGTTTTCTGTCTAGTTTCATATTTGTCATGGTTTACAGAGTTTTTGCTTTTCTTTTTCTGTCCTTCGGCCAATTATGGTTTCTTGTTGCTCACTGTAGCTACAACCAAAATGGATTAGAAAAAGATAAGCAACTGCCAATTTTATTTGCGAATCAAGAATGTTTCAATGTTGTGTAAAGAATAGAATATGAGGAATCACTGTGTATAACAATAATATTAATGTTTCTGTTTCTGTGCTGTCAAATGTAATGTACAATCCTTTTAGTACTTGAATAAAACAATGCAATCTATGCAAAAATGTTGACATATCTCAAATGTGGCTCTAACTGTAACTGAATCAACCCGAACACAAATGCAAAAAATAAACTAATACAAGCAGACCTTATACTTATCATGTAGTTAAACTGGTTTTATCATTAAATCCTCATAATGTAGATGTAGGTAAGACTACCAAATGGTGTTATATGATGTCTATGGGATTCAAATGGTATTGGTATGGTCGTGTAATGCTGCGACAACTGGAACTAGTATCAACTAACAACTTTGAAAATAGTCACAAAGCATTTTTATTATAAAAGGAACTTATGAACACTTTATATGGTTTTAAAGTTTACAACTTATTTTACAACTACAGATAACCACACACACTAGCAAACAAAAAGTTACAAAACTGTGTTATGTAAAGAAGACATAAATATTTAAGTATACAAAATGCAAACGAACTAAAACAAATCTCATACTTACATAAAAGGAGAAATTGTTTTTATATTTTAGAAGAATTTCTCCACTATTTAGTTTTGAATTTTTATTCTTACAAATTTTACAAATGTAAAATATAATTACTTGTCAGAAAATGATTTGTAAATGTATTTAACTCCCATGCCCTCCCATAATATGCAAATCAGACTATCAGACCCCAAATCACAGCTACATAAATAATATTCTCAGCTTTTTTAAAACTTATTTCAATAAATTCTTCTTATTTATAGTTAATATAGTGTGCTTAATGAATAATGATTTAGGAGTTTGAATTTTACTCGGATGGAGCTTCAAGGGCGGTGCACAGCATTAAAAGAAAATCAGATTTTTGAGTTGAAAGTCTTCTGATGTTGTCACACAGCATTGCCTGAAAATATGCAAATATAAAATTCAACTCATAAATATGTTCTCCATAATACTTTAAAATTAAAGGAAATTGATTCTTGCATTCAGCATATAGTTCAATTGTAAATTAAAGTGTTGTTAATTTGTACGTACAACTTCCGCTGCCATATCTCTGGACGCCAACGGCTTTGTGGCTGTTTGGCTAGGCAATGAATTCGTGGCTCGGTCTTCTTCCTCAAATGCGCGCTGAATAGTGAAATACAAAAGCGACATGGCTTTTTCGAGGGTTGCGACGACTCTTTGAGGAGAGTTTATTGAAGGATGAGAGCGTCTGTCGCCTTTAGTCAGTGCCCTAACACACATCTGTCCAATGGAATTCATTGTGTTGTGCAATTGCTCCGGGTCAACGTAGTCAAAACTTTTCGCTTTTAATCGGCAAAAGATATCCACAGCTAGGGCCATAACGTCCCACAACCTTTGCAATTAAATAAATTGTATTTTCTTTAATGATATTTGTACTACCTTTAATAAAATGATATGATTTCGGCAAAAAAAAAACTCGACACATACTTGGTTTGAACTTCAAGGAGCTCCGACGTCAATTTACCCTCAAGAAGACTCGATTGTTTTGGTTTGGTAATGAGTAGACACAGGTGATATGGTGTAGACAACAAGCCGACAGTTGCTCGCAGAGTCACAAATACTCCTTCCTAAAAATGAAAAAAGTGATGCTTTAGAGTATGAATGGCACTATCTCTGAACCATTAACTGTCAATTTTTTTCAGCAAAAACATCTGCTGGAGACAGTAACAATGGTAAATATTCTCCTGCGCTGCGTTATCCTGCATAATAATTAATCCATCCTACTCACTAATTCAAAAGACAATGGACATTATATGTAATCAACTCAGAAATCTTCTCTGACAACGTGCAACGATACAAGTTCAAAATTGCAGAAAATAAAGTGACATCGTATGCATGCGTTAGTAGCATCTCTGGGCTGTAGACACAGAAGCGTTAGTGCCCTGCCACGCTTCCAGTTGTTCAAAGAGGTAGAAAACGATTAAAAGTGTCTTACAATTATTTTATTCAATTCTGTGGCTTGAGCTTTCCTCCAGGCATCAAAATAGGGCGAAACGGTTGAAACGAAACTCAGTATGAACACATCAAAGGTGAGAGCATCTTTAAGATCTGCAAAATTCTTCTCTGGACTGCTGAAGTGGTGGCGATCAATCAGGTCGGGTAAGGCCCACAACTTAGCAGTCAAATGAGAGCCAAGAATGGCACAAAAGTTCAAGCAATTCTCCAAATAATAAAACTTTTGGGAGGACAGGAGGCACGTATTTAGATGAATGCACAGGGAATAGACTTTGCACCACTTCTCCGAATCCCCGTCATCTTTTTCGCAATACTTGGACATCGGCAGCCATATAGATTTGACTAATCCGCAGCTCTGCACCGTTTCGCAGGTCTCTGGTCTCATCGCCATTCTTATCAGGGCACTTAAGCATTCCGCGACGACGTGCAGTCCGACTCGGTGCTGTTGGCAGGTTTCACCACAACATTTATACGACATCACAAACAGATAAATTTTCAACTGGAGGAAAACAAACTTACGGTAATTCCTAGGGAAGCTGTGTGGGCCAAAGCCGCAGCAATGTAATAGCGCTGATTTACTTTGTCCAACTGAACACATCGACTGGAGCTCATGAGAGAAGAAGCAGTTGAAGCGGCGATGGATAGCAACTGGAAAACCTGCTCCAAGGCCACCTGACCCCCTTCGTACACCTTGTAGCATTTGGTGAACACTTCCGCGATCACTCTCACCAAGTTCTCAGCAGTGCCAACGCTGATTTCGTCTTTGCCTGACTTGATGCACGAGTTGGTGACTGACAACAGAGTCGTCTCTACAGCTATGATGTTGCAGTGAAACGTCTTGGCCATTCTGTTCGCTAAATTGTCTAAAAACTGGGAATCTTCTGCAGGGCATAAATAATACATCATCGTCACCAAAAAGGTAAGTCGCTTCTCTGGCGAAACGAGTCCCGTCCCAAATAAGCTCCAGAACTTCTCGTACACCTCGTCTATTAGCATCGACTTGGTATCTTTTGTTAACAAGGCACTCACTTCCGGTTTCGCGTATACTATTACTAACAAATGCTTGAAAGCGGCAAGACACTTTTCCGTATCATCCCCTTCTTCGGATTCGATTAAAACCTACCAAACAAAGAAATAGCTCTGCATTATGACTGAAGTCTAAATAATTAACCTTTTGAATATTGGATAGAAATTAAAACCTTGATTATTCTTTGTAAATTATCCTTCTGAAGAAATTCGGCAAAATCTCGATGGAAATTTGGATCATTTAGTCCATTCTTATGAACTTCGAACGAAAAAATATTAAAGGTCATCGCTGCTATTTTTAAATTGCTCGTTCTGTTCAAAGCACACAATAAAAATGGGTAAGCCAATAGTACATTAACCAACTGAATTCATTTACAACCAAGTTATTACCGATTCAAATGTTTTAGCGGTTCTGAAACCGTCTTCCAAATATGCTTTGCTTTTTTGATAACAAAGGCTCCACTGCGAAACAACGCTCGGACAAACGCAAGAGCTCCTATTTGAATGTTTTCATCCTACGCAATCAATGTAATGAGTTACAAATCCCAAATCAAATTAGCAATAAAATAAATTAATAAACTGAGAAAATGGTGAAAAATAAGCAGGGATCCTTACTTCTTCATTTACGAGCTCCAAAAGTCCCTCGACCAAACTCTCGTCCAACAGAAAATGCTCTATCAGACCGCTTTGCATATGAACACAAATATTGAGAAAATCTAAAATGGCAATCTAGGAGGACAGAATTACAATTATAAAACCAAACAGTTAGTAAAATGCATTGGGATTTGCAAGATACATAGACAGACGCATAGCTAACTTTAAGGTGAATGTCTTCGGATTTAAACTCCAATCGCTGAATCAAAATATCTCGAAAAGAGTCACTTTCGTTTCCCAAAGATGCCAAAAGAGGATTTTTAATTGTCTGAGCAAGTTTCCCCAACAAATTGATAGCTAAGGTGGGTATTTTAGTACTTAGTCGGTGTCTTGCAAACCTAGCAATCTTTTGTGGAAGAGAATAGTTTACAGATTCGTCCAGTTGCTAAGACACAAAACAATTTTTAATTTACTTCTTTTTGGTGCGAACAATGATTTTATTGCGAATAAAAGTGAACACTGTACATACCTCTGAAAGAGTTGTGTCAAACTTCACCATTTGAAGTAAAAGAGCCAAGGAGTAATGGATAATCTCAGGAAGTTTTTGATTGTCCAAAGTAGGTTTAATAATACTGTCTTGTAGTAAATCTTCACCTGAAAATATTTCATGCACTCGTAAGTATGATTTCTGTAGGACACACCTTTCTACGCTTAGTAGGTTTAACGTTATGACGTTTATTAGAGATATTTAATATTAGGACCGGTTTTAAGACTTACTTTTTCCTAAAACAGCTAACAAAGGACTGTTTTTCGTAGTAACCACTTTTATGCAATGTGCTTTTAACTTATTCCATTCCTCCCCAGTAAGTTGGAAAAGCGCGTACAGGATTTGTAGGCACAAAGTCATTATCTCATACTTGGATTGTTGGGACGGTATAACCCATCCAT
The DNA here is from genome assembly GCA_019776505.1 of Tomocerus nigrus. Taxonomy (NCBI): domain Eukaryota; kingdom Metazoa; phylum Arthropoda; class Collembola; order Entomobryomorpha; family Tomoceridae; genus Tomocerus; species Tomocerus nigrus. Next base: position 14,435 of record JABASI010001811.1, read on the forward strand.
AAGAGTAAAAAATGTTCTCTACGATGAAAAGCACAGACTGCGTATAAAAGTCTTTCATCGGTACTGAAATTGGAGTTTTTCTAATATCTACTTCCTAATCAATTGAAAATTTCATTAGTCTCACAGCCACACATCAATAAACAACAGAAATTGGATTACAATTAAAAGTTACTTTGACTATTCCCAGCGTAGCACTGAGAAGACCTAGTGAAAGCGAATACTTGCAATTCTTCACGCTTTCATATGCAATGACAAGATCCTCAGTCAAGTTTTTTCCATGTTGACTAGGCCATATTCCAGCGAGAAACTCAGGAAACAAAGCTTCATTGAATTTACTTCCGGCGTCAACTAATCGAAGGAGCAGTCCTACGAGATCTGCCGTTTCGCTTGGGACTCTGGATTCCTTAGTTAATCTGGAATAATTGAACCTTTTAAAGACGTTTAAACTTTTAATAATAAATTTTCAATTTGCAAAAGACTTACACAGAGAGAATGAAGCACACGGGGCGATAGAGTTCGAAGAGGCGCGGAGGAATGGCTTGGGATGCTTTACCAAAAGTTGTCAGAAACTCTGCGAGTTCGATAATAAGAGATATTTGTCTGTTTGGCAGAATTCCACTGCCAACTTCAGACGAGAAATCCTGGCGACGTTCTTTGATACCCTTCAACGCAGTGTTGATGATCTCATCGAAAATGATATCCCAGACTGTCGTGGTGGTACATGGGGACGATACAAACCAGCATATAATCATAGGGGAAGTGTCTTCGATTAAGGTTCCTATGGTCCCTACTTTCAGAGGAACTCCAGCGACAACCCGTCTCTCCAAAAGCATTCTGTCATTTTCCGAATGGAATCTCATATCACATGGATCAATTTTGTCGAATATTTCCGAGATATATTTTATTTCTGTCAATTGCGCCAATATCTATATCAAGTTACAAACAGTTTTAATACTTATAGTGTCATTAATAACAATTACATGTTAATTTTACTGAGTTCTATTCTGGGATCTTACGGCAGTGCAGGTGTTGGTTTCAGAGACGGCCTCGCAAATCGACCCCCATAAAAGTAATATGGGTGAAGTCTCGACTGGAAATTGAATCAATGCCTCAAGATATAAGTTCACTATATCACTAGAATTCCCATCTAAAAATTCTGCCGCTGTATCCGCCTAAAATTATCACACGAGCATTATATTTAGAGTAAAAGTTCATGATCCACAATATTAGTCCGGAGGCCAGGTTCATTGGCTTTTACTTACATCACGAAGCAGTTTTGAGAGGAGCACATACCAATCTTGGGTGCTGCCGAAATTATCCTTTACAAGAAGTCTTAATATCACATCAATGCTGTTGTACACACATCTGAAGACCATAGATGATAAGCCATGTCTCTGCAAAGTTCAGTAAAGCAAACACCAATAATAAATCAACATAGAAAAGCAGCTTGATATGAAAAAGAAGAAACTAGACTTACGTTTTTAAAACTATCTTTATCGTAGGCTTTCACGAGCTCAGTAAGCGATGGAATACATTTCTCCGGATCTGGAATCGATTTGATTTTAGCCGTTATAGTTTTATTTTCTGGAAAACGAATCATTAAGCTGCTCAAAACCGCAGACACGGTGTACGGGCTCTCCAATAACGATATAAGGTGCTTGTTTACAAATTGCTCGATGAAAGAATTGTGACTGCCGCTTTTCGTGTCCCCACATTGCAAAAAACAAAAATATAAAACGGCCTCTGCTTGCACAATGTCGTCTGACTTGACACTTTTACGAATGGCTTTGTAGTGTGTCAGAAATGACTCCACGACGCCTTCCTGCTGACTGTAGTTGAATAACAAAATTGCGAGTGTGTGAAGGACAGCCACTTTTTCATCGTCATCAACAGCTCCTTCCAACGAGGCACATAACCACTTCACCCAGCTTGTTAATGAACTGGAATGAACAAACGCTGCGAAAATATCCTAGAATTCCAAATAATAAATCATAGTAAAAATGTTACTTTCCACTCAAATGTAATTATTAGGTAATTAATTATTAACTTACGCAATATTGATGCTTTTCGTTGACGGCTTCTGCCAAAATGATCTGGGAACAATAAATAAGGCACAATCTTTCTCGCATATAAAAGGTCTTAATGTCGTTCAGGAATGCTACCAAATACAACTCAGTCTCCATAATTTGGCTGTACGTGGTGGCTTTGCCTTTATATTCAAACATCATGTAGGAACAAAATATTTCCCATGCTATCGATTCTTCCAACTCCTAAAATATCCAATAATACAGTGAATCAAAACTTTGGAAATTGAAAATGTCAAATTCAAAATTGCGATGACAAATCTATAACAACCAATTGTGCTAATTACTGATTACGTACCAATGTTTTTGCTAGGCGTTCTCTCAACCGTATTTCAGCCTCTTTATTTGACACCAAAATTTTTCTTCCGTAGATGCTGTTACTTGTTTCACCGTCTCCTTTTGCCGGGGGGTTTTCCCCTCCATTAGTAGTTCCAATTCCAAGAACATTATTACTAGAGCTAACAGGCGGGCGACGTGGATAAAAAGTCAGAGCACTCAATATTTTATTACAGTTTCGTTTCAATTCTTCATGTACAACATCTTCGCTGGCCAACAGACTATCCCCGATCAGCAGATACCACAGGTGTTTATTAGGACTTTCGACGTCCTCGGCTTCAGGGAAATTAGATAGGTCACCTGTGTTAATGTTCGTCATTTCGCAAATAAATATTGGAAAATATTAAGTTTGTAGAATAACGAGCTCCGAACTTGTGAGCGTTAAACATCCAATCCGAAATGAAACCAACAGTTCGCGCTGCTTTTCTTATTCCCTCCACAAGTTCGCTAAAAACATCAAACCATAATCAAACATTCTATTGTAAGGCAACTGACAGGTCACATAGGCAAGAAACAATATTACGCAATATTTTTGATATTTAAATTTAAACAATTCAAAGAATTCACATTAAATCGTTTGAGAATTGCATTTGGTTTTTAAAATAAGCTAAAGCTAGATGTACTTGAACCACATAGTCACATGCAGTCGTATTATAACAGTTCCACTGTCGGCTACATTTCCTTTCGACTTTAGCTATCGTCTCATGCAGACAATCAGAGATATACTTGGTAATTGGGAATTTTGGCACAATCATAAGATCCAATGGAGAATCAACCACAGAAAAATAGATCGACTGGAGAGTTTTAAACATGCTTCTCTACTTACATCCACTTCACCTTGTAAGATCCAATGGAGAATCAACCACAGAAAAATAGATCGACTGGAGAGTTTTAAGCGTGCTTCTACTTACATCTTACATCCACTTCACCTTCTTAACCAAGTAGTACAGGTCGTCATTTCGCCAGTCTCGTAAGAAAGTCAGAACTGCGAACATGAACTAGTAGCTGTGAAAGTTGGTTGTCTGTCCTGTCCTGGAAAGCAGTGATTCATAATTCACTTCTACAGATTCAATTGGTTGGTCGACGGATGTGCCTACAGCCTAGGAGACCATAATTTTGTTTTTCTTTACTTTTGCTGAATTAAAAAAGTTTAAAATGGTATACTTACATTTTCCATCAAATTTAACGGACGAAGAGCTTATGCTACAGGCAAAATATCAAAAACTGCGTAAGAAGGTGAGCTCAACAGTCAACACTTAATACCAAGTATTATTAATATCTACTTCCATTTTAACGATTCACCTTTATTGACATTGCTAGTTTACAGACACATTGTTAATTATTTGCCTCTTGCATTTAAATGGTTTAATATCAAATATTGTTTTCCAATTTACAGAAAAAAGCCCTGCAAGATATGAAAGCACCAAAGCCCGAGCCAGAAAAAATCAATCCATTAAAACGGCCACTAGATCCTAAGGACGCAAAAGAATTGGCCAAGAAACTGATCCAGTCTGGAAAAGTGTCACTCCCGATGAAACCTACCATTGAGAAGACCACATTCAAAAGATCGAGAATCTTAGAACGCAAAATTTCGTCAACAGGTCGAAGCGAAGGGCATGGCGGAATCACGCCAAGTTACAATACAAATTTCACGACCGAGGCCATACAGTTTGAACCATTTACATCCCAAGTTGACAAAAGTCGTGGTGAGCGTGGGAATTCGGAAAGAGAAATGCGATTCGAGCCTGAGAAGGATAATTCTTTTCATCCACCTTATGAGAAAACCCGTCCTAGTTTAAATGGACCCCCAGCTGGCAGAATGGGAGCCCACTCCCGTGCTAATTCTTCCTCTGTAGGAGGATCATTTAGAAACAATTACAATTCAGGATTAAAAGACAATTTTTCAGAGTCCACTGGCAACACTTCTCAATCAAACAAGCCGAAACGGGGGCCCACTGTTTATGTTCACGGACACGGAATCACAGAAGACATTTTGAAAAGGGTTTTCGGGAAGTTTGGCAAGATATTGAACGTGAAACTGAATTCACCTTCCAAAGCGTTCATCACTTTTGACAAAGTGGATGCAGCGGAGACAGCTATAGCTGAGGCAATGACACTACACTAATACAAAGTCATAATACTAACCATATAATTCTGCATCGTTTAAAATAAATTAAAAATTTGATTTTTACAGGTTAACGAAGTGACAGTAGACGATATATCTTTTGAAGTACAGTATGCACGACGGCAGCCTTCCATTGCTCCTTTGCTCAACGATTCTTCTGCCTCTGCAAGTTGGACTGCATTAGCCGTTAGTCAATCTCATAAAGGAGCTCACCAAGACAGACGTCAACAGGTGGTTTATGACGAACCGATGGATTTGTAATCTTCGACTCTAATAAACCACCCAAAGCAGGAATATTTTAAGAAATAATCTATATTTAATATCATCGTGACACAAAATCCAAATAACGTTCAAAGCAATAATTCATGTACCTATATTTGAATAGAGCCTAGTTTTCTTCAACTTCCAAAATAACATGGGTTGCGTAGGTAACTAGGTATTTTAATAAGGATGGATGCGGTACGGTACAGTCTTTCAAAAATCTCAGCTATTCTGAGTTTGCTGGTAAAGTAAACTATAATATTTGTATCCCTAATCCCTATCCATTCGGAGTCTGCTCGTCGTAGTCGGTTTCTTTCCCTGCACGAACAATGCCTTACAAAAGGCCCTATATTATAATAATTCAGATACATTTTTTATTGATAGAATTCAATTTATAATTTACAAACATTAAAGAGTTTTCCATTCTTATTGGGTGCTATTTAATGGTGCCTTTGAGTAACTTAATTTTTCCCTAACAATGATTACACGCTGCCTTAATTAATTATTGCAACATGACTTACGAAATAATTTAAACTGTCCGTAAAATGACAAAAAACTTCTTACATCTTATTTCTACATTATTCAATTCAGCATAGTAATTGTCTTTCAAACGACTAGAGCTGAAATATTAAGATGTTAAAATGCTTGGAAGGTTCATGTGCATATTATCATAATACACATGCAGGTAGAATGTGTTTGAGTAGATATTATATGCACTAAACTGACAAAGCGTAGCTCAAGATATTGATAAATCAAAATAGATAGGTAACCAAATTATGAGATAAGATGGCCAATATTTAGCATACCATAAAATAATAAAAGAAGTTGCAATTCGCAATAGTCAGTTAGAAGAATTTCACTGTGTTGAATACATTGAAATTCCTGTTGATGAGGACGAAGGAAGGTGTAATTTTACCAGGGTAAGTTGTTAGACCCACACAGGACGGCTTATCATTCTCTCTCACTCATTGTCATTGATGATATTTTTGCTGGTGCTTGTAATGGCAATTATTACGTTGACTGATTATTAACTGCTTTTAAGTTTAATTTTGAAAACTAATTGGTTTAAAAAAATCTAAATAAAATCTCATTTTTTGCAAAAAATTTCAATTCAATTCATAGTTTATTAAAGTGAGGGATATGAGAGTATTTAGTTAATGGACGAGTAAGTGTATCGCTTTGCTTAAGGAGAGGATAATATGGGAGTATAGGCGCCTGAATTAAGAGGAGGGATTCTATTTCGCATGTTGCAGTATGTGCGAATATTTTTTTGTGCTATTTAATTGTATCTTAAAATAATTTCAAATTTCTTAAAAATTATTTAATTTTCTCTTTAATGAAGATTTTCTTAGAATTAGCAAGCTTTATAATTTCGTCAGGCACCATTCATTAGTTTTTATAAAATTTCCATTATGAAGAAAATCAAATAATCTGTGCAGAAGAAATCATTTGTTTTAAGAAATTTTAAATTATTTTCGGATACTTTTAAATATATCCCATATCTGTTACCCTAATACAATATAATTTCGTAGTTGCATAACAATATGGCAACTTAGGCTAATAATTTTTTGGTAAAATTTTTAGCTATTTATTCTCCTGGAATTTATACCAATCAGCGTTTATGGACAGCGTTTATCTTTACATCGTTTAAATAGAACTGAAGGCTTCAGTATATGCAGAAGTATTTAATTGCTTTTTGAATCCGACTTCAATAAGACATTTTTAAAAACCTCCTCTCTTCGTGATTAGTCCGAATTTGGTGGTGAGAGGAAAGGGACAAAAATAAACATTTCCAGTCCTAGTAAGGCATAAATTCTTACCGCATGGTTTGGCTCCTGTTTGTGGATCTGACTGATAGAGTGATCTAGCTAGTGTAGGAGTAGTGTATAATGTCTTACGAATAAAACCGAACCACGGTGTTCAAAAATGAAATTCATATTTCCATATGAAAAATTCAATTGTTCGGGCACACAAAATAAATATATGGGTGATAAAGATTCGGGGGTTAAATGTACTTCGCATTTCTTGTATATTGAGAAATAATAACTCAATGTTTGGGTCATTAAAAAATATGATATGAAGGAGGTCGTATTCGGAAATCATTAGCAAAATTTTAGCCAATTTTGATGAAATATCTCACAGACAATTGCGAGAACACCTGAGAGCCTGTACTTTGGTATGAATTTTGGTATGCAAACAAGGGTTTATCCAGGGGAGTTGCTTTGATGCTCAAGTAACTCCCAAATCCCGAGAAAAGAAGGAAATTTTGAAAATAAATTAGCGAAAAATACGAAAAATTTTCAACGCTTCCCGCAGATTGTCCTACATTTAAAAGTGATGAAAAGTTAAGCTACCCCCAAATGAATTTCCTGGCTACGCCCTTGCATCCAAATGTAAAAAATTGCAAAACACGCTTTTACAAAGTGTTAACCTCGATCACAAATGGCTTCTTCTAAATGAAACTTCTGGACTACGAATTAAATTTTTTAAATTTGTGGTCCACTTTTCGACCACAGATTTAAAAATATATAATTTAGCCTAGAAATATGCTTTGATTTCAACAGCGTAGATTGTTCTAAGTGTCGCATGAAATCCGATTTTCAAAAAGAGCAACCCCTTCTAGAAATCAAGTTATGTGAAATTAATTATTGTAAATAGTTTACAATTACAAACCGTAAAAAATATGCGTATGGCAGGAGTCGCAGGAGGAATTGTGTTTAACAATATCAGCGGATGGTATCATGCAGTGTGCCTCTTACGAGTACGAGTTGATAAAATATAATATAATAATGTTTATGTATGTGTATGTTTATGTCTATATTTCGTTAATACCGTGTGTAAGTGATTAAATTAATATCATGATAAAATGAGCTTCAAAATGTGAACTGGTTCCTTTAATTCATTAAGTTGCCACATTCATTCGTGCAGACAATTTTTCACCTTAAACATTGTGCTATTTTACTTAATTTATTCAAGCGGCATTGTTACCTACAAACCTACACCAATGTGAATTGGAATTACCCGACGCCATGTACATATACACAATAGAATTTAGTTCAACAGATTTATTCGTGCTGATCATTTTATACCCAAATAATTTTTATAATTAAAGTACAGTACCTTATCAAAGAAATTAATTATTGCATAATATAATAGACATTGTAGCTATATGTAATTATAAGGAACACAACTATGACTGTCCTTAAATTGTAAAGTATTGTGAAAATTCATCCTCGCTCATCAACATCAATGTAATTAATTTTAGCATTCAGACTCGGTAGTATGTATAGGTCAAAGGAGAGGAGACTAAACAAGAATGCATACCTAGAACGGCAAACGTTAAATTTTTATAACACCTAGACAGGACATTGACAATAAGAAAGTACATTTATAGACGTTACACAGATTACA
>JABASI010001812.1:0-22646 GCA_019776505.1 Tomocerus nigrus
AAAAGCAAAGAAGGGATTCGACTTTTCTGTTGCGTCTCAAATTCCCCAAAGTTTGTTCCAAAATGTATCACCGCCAGCAGCTTTCGGTCCTTTAGAATCCTCTCTTGCTAGTGGGATCGAAGACCGGCTATCGCCTCCTCCAATTACCAAGATGGACCACATGCTCGACGAAGGATTATTTATGAAAGATGATGTATTCAGGCCTAAGTCGGAAATGACGTCTTCAGCCGAGAGTCTCGTCCCTGTGACTGGGAAAGGAATGAAGGACTCCACTTCATCGTCCTACCACACTCCGTCAGGGGACGCGGACAAAACTCACAGTCCTGATATTTCTAGTCGACCTGGAACGAGTGAATCTCCAGAATGTGTCAAGACCCCGCGCTCCAGATCTTCATCGACATTCGGAGCTTTGCAGAAATGGTTACAAATCGGATCTGACATCCGACCGTCTTCAACCTCCCCGTCTGCTCCGTTGCAAAAGGCCTCGGTCTCTGTAATGGAAGTGTCCAAGTCCCTTGTCAAGGAAAGGATTAGCGCTTTGGGGGCGGAGAAAATAATCAAATCGTTGAACTTGACGACGTCTGCCACGCAGACGTCTCCTGATGAGCAGCCGTCTAGTTCTCTGCCGACCTCCATCCATTTCAGCATTGGATGTGGTCCCTATCAACCCGTAGGAGGAACTTTGCAAGGACCTTCCACTGCTAAGGCATCCCCGAAAATGGAGAGGAAGCACAAGGGTTGTTCTTCCAGGGCTCGTACCAACCGAAGAGATAAAGACAGAGCCAAGTCCCCGACCAGACAAGCAGATATCTCCGTTCTGTCATCCACCGTTCTTAACGTGCCCGCTAAAGAAGCAATTGGTCCCGGTCAGGCCCAAAGCCTACGTGCTGTCTTTGGAGCTGTTCTATGGCATGCGGGAATTATTCATGACGCTATGGCCTGCGCCTCCTATTTGCGATTTCAAAAACATCAGCAACAACAAGAGGATAAAACCGTTGCGAAGAGCACTTTGAAGGAAGATTCCACAGTGAATTCGAATAAATTGCCGGAAGACAAAAGGGAGTCCCCTGAAGGAATGTCTGATGAAATGGAACCCCTGAGTGCTACCAAAGTGGAATCTGCTCCTTCTACGGAAGTGTTTGAAGAAATATGCCCGGAAGGTGATCCCTCTGCCCCTGTTGAAGGAGAACAACAAATTGATGCGGTAGAAGAGGCAAAAAATACTCCTACCGTCGTCATGCGGAAAAAACAAGGATCACCGGCAAAGGGCAAAGCGCCACGTCAGAGACATTCCGTTGAAGTCACTAGTGCTGCTTGGTACATGAAAGAGAACCCTGGGATGACACTAGAGCCCTTGGATTTTAAGTCGATTAGTAAAAAAGACGTACTACAAGAAAATGAAATTACTTCCGTTGACGAATGTACTGTTAACGAAGGATCCTCCTCTGCCAACAAAAAATGCGGGATTTTAAAGAAGAAGGGAAATGATTTTATTCCGAATAGTAACACAAATATGAATAAAGATGAAGAAAAAGAAGACGACAAGGAAGACGAACAATATCCAAAGGCAATGAGAGCTCTTGAGAAAATTTGGAATCACATTAAGGGAAATTGCGCTGAGACGCTATTTAGAGAGTCCATCCCTTCTGGAAGTGCTACTGAAAATCTTAAAACTGGCTCTGTCAGATTGAGGAAAGATCGACGTGGTCGAGCCATTGGCTCCTCTGAACATCGAAGCAAATCCAAACGAGAGAGACCGAAGCAGTTGCAAACTATGGGACGCAGTTTCCTCTTAGGTGAGCATTCTTTCATTGCGCAGTGCTTTATTGCTTCTCTAGTCTAAGAACTTACAAGCTATTAAATGACAATAGACTTCTTCATTACAGAGCCAGAGGAACAGTTGGAATTCTTGGATGACATTCAGCAATGCGAAATGTGTCAAGTACGCTTTCCAAATAAAGGCAGACTCAGGTAAACATTCTAATCACAATTCAGTAATGGACTGTATAATGATTTTCCATAAAAAATCCATTCCAGCTAAAATCTAAAATCTCGTCAATAAACATATCTGTAGACTGGTTGTTAATTAAGATCTTGTTCGTGCAAGGCAGAGAGTAGTTAATAAATTTAAATAAAATTTAAATGAAAATAGATTTTTTTTTGTGCTAAAAGGAATGCAAATATTACATTTTGTAGATAGTGGGAGAAAATTATTAATGCAGTAAACAATTTTGCAGGACAAAGCCAACTTCTTACCGAAAAGCTCATTTTGGCTTGTCACTGCTTTGTGACAATTGCAGTGAGCGGCAGTTGAAAATAAAAAAGCAGCAAAACATAATGTCCAAGCCACTTGCTGCATCTTCTCCATTGGAAATAAATTTGAAATATTTGTCACCAACTGACAGTTACAATTCACATGCGGTGATGCTGAGCAATGCTTTATTTCTCCTCCAAATGATCAACACAGTTCCGGAAGGGCAACATCAACAGCAATATTCATCTGTCGTTCCACTGAAAACAACATTTAGTTGCTACACGGCGTTAGGAGTTACTGAAAGTCAAGTAGCTGACGAAGATGAGACTTTCTACGACATTAATAGAATTGGAGAAGGAAAGTCAAAGAAGTTTATGGAAGGGAAACTGAGAACGGAAAAGCGTTCTGTGTCTTCTGCTGTGACTTTAGAAGACGATTTTGCATCCAAATATGAAATTAGTTTGAGGAGACGGAAAGCAAGCAACGGGGACCAAGTGCCAGGGACTGAGGAATCTGGATTCACACTTCTTAGTCACCCTTCAGCAGCTCTGCAAAAAGTTTTGGATGCGGGAAAGGGATCGGGAGAAAACGATGTCATTGGGAAAATGTGCGGAAGCGTAATTTCATTTGTCTCGGAGAAACACGATTTGGAAAATCTCAAGTTGTACTTGTTCCAAGCCATAAGGAAAGTTACATGCCGATCCTATGGAATGCAGGTAAATTAATTAATCATCTGAGCAGACATTTCATAAGAAACTTTATTTTAAGTTGTCTTTTTTCCTTCGTTTTCTAGATTTTGGCGTGGTTGATGAGAAATGTTAGTCAGCCAACAGCTCTCCATGATTTACTCTGGTGGTATGCTTTCTCATTAGAATACAAGGATGAAGACGAAGCAACTTTGGAAAAGGTAATTTGAAATTATTTAACAATATACCTTTAGAATTGTAATTATGGAACTAACAGATTACAATATACAATTTTAGGAAGGGCTAGACAACGGTTGGTGGCAAATGCGATCACATCCTCTGACAGAATCACCTGCCTCAATATTTCCCATGCTTTCTGAATCGTTTTACACTCTTTTGCAAACCATAGCCGATATAATGCCATTCCTCCCAGTTGGATCTCCACTACTAGAAATGGCTGTGAAATGCTGGGGAGTTTGTTTTACAAGGAAGGACCATCGTTTCTTACACAAGTAAGTGATTTTCCCCGGATTCCTGTTCTAGGATAATAATATAAGTAAAAACACGTGTATATTTACAAATGTTTGTTTTCAGGAGCAAAATATTCCGCAATTTAAGTCAGATCATGTCTCAATTTGATGGGGAAAATGAATGGTCAAAATCAAGTATTTTCTTAGAAAATGAGGTCGAAGTAGATTCTCCAGTTGAAGTTACAACTTGTCTTCAGGACTTGACACCTGTGGTCGAAGTGAAGACATCTAGTAGAGCTGCCTTATGCTCAAGTTTGACTGACGACAGCACTGAGACATTCTGGGAGTCCGGAGATGAGGATAGGTAAAATTTATTCCTACTGTTTAGAATATTTATTGATGTTTTTCGAATTCAACTTGATAATTAATTATTATGTCATTTTTTGTTTGTAATTTAGAAATCGAACGAAGAGCATCACCATTGTTAGCACAACAGAGGTCGTCGTCAAAGTCATTGCAGTTCACATTGACAATGGAAGGGATTCACAAGTAAGTTAATTTTTCGTGTTGTCTTCTATGTTATATTTACTTATCTGGTATGTATTATGTATTTTCTTAGTAAACACCAGCTGCTGTTTTAAATTTCCATTAATTCTTTATTTGCAGTATAAAGTTTCATCAGTAGCAGTTAAGGTTGGTCCACATCCTGATGAGTACACCAAAATTGGTCATATTGAAATTGACTCTAGACATTTTGGTTGGAGTTGGTTTCCCATTGAAGGTAAAATTTTCTATAATTAATAATTACATAATATGCAAGCATAAAACGTGGGACATTAGCAACTTTTTTGATATTTAAGCAGCAGAAACAGCTAAAGTGGTGAAAATCGAACTGAAAGGACCGGATAATACGTTGAGAGTTCGTCAGATTAAGGTTCTTGGCTTACCCCAAGATCCTGCCCTGGAACAAAGTGATCGAAGCACTGGAGTGGCTGCATTACCTGCCGCTCAACGAAAATGTGAAAATGAGACTTTGAGAATATTCAGACTTCTGTCATCGGAAGTTTTTGGAAAACTGTTAAATCAAGTCAAGCGGTCTGAGGACGACCCTGAGGGCAATGATTTACAAGAACATGTCGTGGGAATTCTGTTCAGCCGCAACAAATTAACTCATTTGCAGAAACAGGTAGGACTATTTTTTAAATTTTCCTGATTTTATTAGTATTCAGAATATGTAATCTATATTCTTTTAACTTTGCAGGTTTGTTCACACATTGTATCAGCCATTCACAGGGAGGCTATTAAAATCAAAGAGGAGTTTGATTCTCATATTATGGGATCGCTTCTTGAAGCAACAAATGAAAATGTTCGTCTCATTATAGGAGGTTAGTAATTGTTTATTATTTGAAGCACATTTATGCATTTAAATAAAACTTAAAAATGTTTAACGTTACTTTTCAGAAAAACCAAAAATTGCTGATCGTTACTGTTTTGAGATGCTGTCCCTAGTTTTAGCACTTGCTGGCAGTAAAGTCGGTCGGTCTTATTTGTCTCAGCAAAGCAATTTGATTCAAGACCTGATGCAACTCTTACACGCTGGAACTCCTAGAATACAGAGACAGGTACAATAACACTACAGAAATTAATTTTGCATTATTAATAAATTAAAATGAGTTAACTAATTATCGATGTTTCTTTTAGGTCACTTTGGTTGTACGAAAGGTTTTGCCGGAAATCAACCCCAAGGATTTCGCTAAAATAGTTTGCTCCAACGACTTAGCAACGGGAGAGCCTCGATTAGGAATATTAGATATGCTGTTGGGCTGTGTAGTCAAATCTTTGCAGGTTAAAGTTAGAACAGCTCAGGATGGCAATAGATCCGCCAAAAACATAAATATCAATGACATTTTCACGTCAGATGAACTCCCAACTTGGTATTGGTTTTTACGAGGGGAAGGAGACTTGCAGTTGGCTAATACGGTCGTCCGACTTATTAAAGATATGTGTGAGGTAAGTCATCAATATTTCAAATCTCAAATTAATTTTTTGGACGGAGTAATTAAAATAAATAAATTTTCTATTACTCAGGATATATTTTCGTCAGAGTGGGCTCCCGTTACAAAACCTGCAATTGCTGATGCAGTATTGTACCTGACAAAAATTGATCCCCTTTTACGTAATTCCACAGAGTGCCTTAATTTCCCACAGTTTTGGATCTCTTTGGCTGGTCTTTGTGTGTTACACTCTGACCATTCCAAATTACTTTCATCTCCCGTGTTTCAGAATGGAAGTACTGGAAGGGTAAGCGCAAAAGCCTAAAAAATCGTTATAATTCAAGATCACATCTTAAATTATTTTAATAACATAATCATTGAATTGTTTTCAACTTAGGCAAAATGTGCGAATCATGATGACGGAGAAACTTTAGCAGTGATTCAGTGTCATGATTGTGGAGATCTTTGCGCAGAATGCGACAGAATTTTGCATCTACCCAAGAAAAGTTGGAATCATGTCAGAAAGGTACGCATACTACAAAATCCAGCCATGCTTGGTACGTACCTTTTATTTAATAATGATGACTATTTTACATTCACAAAAGGTTTGCAAGGAGGAAGAAGAGTCCATCAAAGTAGATTTGCACGAAGGTTGTGGCCGAATAAAACTCTTTTGGCTGATGGCGCTAGCCGATTCATCCACCTTGAAGGTATTATTATTAATACAATTACTATTGTATCTGTTGCTATTTCTTCGTATTTAAATAGCATTCAATTACTGTGTTCAAGTATGTGGCCGAAGTTTTTACTCTTATTATTTATTTTTAAACACAGGCTTTAATTGAGTTTCGGAACGGGATTCCAAAAACTTTCACCGACTCGGTTTCTGCCATTGCATCTGTGGGTCGTTGTCGATTCTGTAATAAATGCGGTAATAGTGGTCCATTGGCTTTGGGAAACGTTTGTGGAGAGGCCGAGTGTCAAGTAACAATAAATTTTAATTGAATCTAAAAATTGATTCGGAGTTCACATTCAACAAAGCTTTGCTAATTATTTCATTTATTTTCTACAGGTTTACTCACGAACAGCTTGTGAACGGATTTTGGAATGTGGTCATCTTTGTGGTGGAGTTAGGAATGAAACGAAATGTTTGCCCTGTCTTCAAGGATGTTCTGACAAACTGGGAACAATTTTGAAGCAAGATGGCGATGATATGTGCATGATTTGTTTCACTGATGCGTTAGCTTTTGCGCCTGCCATTCAGGTTGACGATGCGCTGAACTTTACAATCTTAAAGATTAATTTTTAATAGGATTTATTTTCATTTGTTTTATAATCCTGTGTTTTAGCTTCTTTGTGGACATGTCTTCCATTTTCACTGCTGTCGTTCTGTGCTGGAAAGTCGATGGGCTGGACCGAGAATAACATTTTCATTTTCGTTGTGTCCCATCTGCAAGGTGTGCTATATTTTCTTGATAAAAATATTATCGTTTCTTTTGAAACACTTGAAATTAATCATGGAAAATATTTCAGGTTGAGATTTCTCATATTTTATTGGATGACGTTCTCAATCCAATTCGAGAGTTATTCCAAGACGTACAGAGGAAGGCTCTGATGAGACTAGAGTATGAAGGATTGAACAAAACTGACGCTATAATTTCTCCTGGGGGTCGATTCTACCAGGACCCTGCTGGATTCGCTATGGATCGCTATGCTTATTACGTTTGTTTCAAATGCAAAAAGGTTGACACCTTTCAAAATTACATATAACCTATTAACAATTTCATATAACAAAAATATCGAAATGATATTATGTAGTGTCGGGCCTTAAAGATTTACATTTAATAAAAAATTTGCATTGATATATCTGTAGTACACATTTTAAGCATGACTGTTGTGATCTAGGCTTATTTCGGAGGTGAAGCACGATGTGATGTTGAGATTCAGTTGGAATTCGACCCGTCCGAATTAGTTTGTGGGGGATGTAGTGACGTATCTCAGGCTCAATTATGTCCCAAGCATGGAACTGACTACCTAGAGTACAAGTGCCGTTATTGCTGCTCTGTTGCAGTTTTCTTTTGTTTTGGAACTACTCACTTTTGCAATGGATGTCACGACGACTTCCAACGAATAACTGCCATTCCAAAAAATCAACTACCACATTGTCCAGCAGGTACATATAAGTACTTATAATGCCCAATAGTTAATTAAATAATGTCTATGGTTATTATTATTCTAATGAAATGTTGATTTGATTTGTATTGTAACACAATGTTTATTTTAATCAGGACCTAGAGCAAAGCAGTTGGAAGGCGAAGAATGTCCATTGCACGTATCTCACCCACCTACAGGGGAAGAATTTGCTTTAGGATGTGGGATTTGTCGTAATGCCCATACCTTTTGATATTTACGTATATAGTACATGATCATAAAAGACTGCAATAATGCAAGAAATCAAAACATACCAAAATAACTACAGGGAAACGTTCTTTTCCCAATTGGTGGATTTTGTGACTCACAATGCTAGTATAAAGTAATGTAGATACATTTGTAAACTGATTGACATGATTGCATATTTCAATTATACTTCATACATAGTTTAAATTATTCGTGTACCTTATTAACATCTTAAAATAAGGAGTAAGATTCGCAGGGACTTTATACCTTTCAACTATTAAACTAACTACCTATGTACGTTTGAATGGAGGAGTCTTACTCTGACTGTGAAGTGGAAACTCTCGGTTTGACTTCAGGTGTAAGTTGTGCAAACACACAATGTAATTTTTTGAACCCTTCGACATATTTAGGTAGTTTACTTGCAAGTAAATATTCACAAAACAGAAATTATTAATGAGAATAAAGTTATTCGTCAATTATTATGGTAATTTACAATGTTTGACAAAAATTGTAATGACTAAATTCCAATAGTACCTATACCTACCTACCTACCTACTTCAGATAATGGAAGATGTAAAGAAATCATTTCATTCTTGTGTATAGTCGTAATTCAATTCTGTGTGTTTGTGTTTTAATGAGTGAGAACATGAATAAGTAGGTATCTAAAGTTAAGCAATTATGACAAAAATATGTTAGTTCAACAAATATTGCTACACATTGCATAATATTTCGTACTCAACATTGCCGCTTGTCGATTATGTTATTGCCAATGAAATTTAGGAAATAGAGTATTAGCCATTTTTAAGTAGGTACCTACCAACATCAAATTCTCTATACAAGACAAATGAAAACGGATTATGTTTTATTGGTGACGGTTAGAACAAATTGCTTTCCTATGATTTATTCCGGTGTTTTATTATATTATTATATATTGACGTTATGATTTCTAGTGTAAGTAGTCATCTCCGTTTTGATAGCCATTCATAATTTTGTAGATGTTATTCAACACGATATTTATTACTATTACGCAACGCTTTCGTTAAAAGTCAACATGTTCTCCAATGCCTTTCCAATAAATGCTATTTTTTAAAGAACTGCATGTCCTGTTGTCTATATATTATTTACTCATACCACATAAATATTAATTAAATTACACTAATTAGTAAATTGTTGTAAAACTTCAAGTTTCTTTATTTTAAAGATTAAAATAAATTATAACGCTACTCAACAAATGACATGCAGACCGGCTCCATTGGCAATTTTTATTTACTTTGGTAACGTTTTTGCAAAGAAATTGGTGATACCTAAAGGCTGTGACAGCAGAGAGCCTTAGCGGTCGATTCAATTCTGTACAAGTTTCAATAAAGCTGAGGTTTTGCAAACAACACAGCCGCTTAGGTACAAGTTATGGTAGTACGTAAAATCTGAAAGTTTATTAAAAACTCATTTGAATTGTCAACTGTCAAAATATGAACAATTTTTTGTCATTCTTGAAGCATCTGTACATATATTAATAGAATTAAAATCTGAAATAATATAACAAAAGTTCAGGTACTGGAAGTAGTTGTTGTTATATTATTATATTATCCCCATTATTATTGTAGTTCACCAGTGCTCTACCATTCAATGCGTAAACAATTTTACAGGTTGACAACTTGACATGCGTTCAGGTAAGGAGACGAGATTCCCAAAGAAAATAACTTTCTATCATAACCTAATCATTAAATGATTTGACACTAGCAACTAACTAACGTATGCTTACAATACTGTATTGCCAATTGTGAATTACATATGAACCATGTGTTAGAGTTAGTAGGCATATTATTATAATTAAATTGTTTTATACAGGGTTGTGTTGAAATCAAGACGGCGTTGAAAAGGTTTGCAAAAAAATCATACTTTGGGATTTAAAGAAAAGGAAGCGCAGCGGCTATTGCCAAATTGTCAATATTTTACGATGGACAAAATCCAAAAATCCGTTCGCCTGATTCGATGTGTTTTGCGAGACATTCAAAAAGATTATATCGATTGGATTCAAAAAAATCCTACTAGAGCATCCGATATTGAATCTTCCGTCAAAATTATATCGTACCTACTTCATGGAAGATTCAAAAATTCTACAATAATCCCGGAATTGTTGTACTGCTCCTCTAATTTGCTTGCATTTTGGCATGACAGTCTTTTAAAAGCAGAAGTTGAAAACCGAACTAGACAGCCGTCGGAAAGAAATGGGCTGCCGAGCAAAAGTCGTCGAGATACTCGCATTTTGAGAATTAAATCTACACTTACGATACTGGAATATTTTGAAGTATTTTTGGAAGTGAGTGCTCGACAACTCTGGGGAGATGTTGGCCGCTGGTTTATTATTCTTATTGTACAATCCATAAAGTACGGACAAACTATAAGCTATTAATTTTTTAAATACAGAACTTTTTACGAACCGTTTATTGAATTCTAAATGACTTTAAAATTTTACCATCAGAACTGGATTACGGGCGGCTTTGTTGTTCCATTATAAAGTCGGTTTAATTGAAAGTCCAGCTTTGCAACCATTCCAGAGGCGAAAGAATGCTATGGACCCAAATTCCTCTGCCCCTAATCTAGTCTTTGTTTTGAAACACTCTGGCCGTGTCGTTCGAAAAATTCATGCTGGTGATTCTTTTTTAATTAAAAATTTAATATACCAACAATTCGGCTCCATTTTAATCTAATGCTTAATATTGATTTTGTTCAGCTCCTCCTCTAGCTTATCGCAATTGGAAATTGCCATCGGTCCCCTCTATTTCTGTGATTCCTCACGATTTGCCACCGATGCGACTTTTGGCCGAGGTTAATACTAATATTAGCATTTTTTTTTCATAATTTACCTAAGTAAGTTGGCTAGGTAGGTTGTCCACTGTCGAAAATTTTTAGGTAACTTTCTCTTAGCATACTTAGCAAACTTCAACTAATGTGATCATGTGCACTTGTATACAGACAATTCACGTCATAAGACCTTTGTCTCATCTATTGGGCTTGAGTATCTGGGGAACGAAATCTTGGAAGCCGTGGGCTATGAGTTTAGCAATGGATGTCACAAGTTTGCAACTTCACGGACAGCCTATTCGTCTTAGAAAGGAAGAGAAAACAGAGTTGACAAGAAGAACGTATGCTCTCTTATATTACCTGATTCGCTCCCCTTTTTATGACCGGTATACAAAACGAAGGCTTCTTACGTCTTTAACTTTTCTGTCGGAGAAAATACCTCTCGTTGGTCATCTTTGTTCCACCGTAGCTCAAGCAATCCCAGAATGGCAAGATACGTATTCTTACGTTTGGAATGACTCTTAATTGGCTAAATAAACTTTTTGGCCCAATCGTTTTACTATAATGAGTAGTTATAGATTTAAATATTAAAATCGTCATTAAATATCTTTAATTTAATTCTGCATCATTAATTCCAAATTAGTTTCCTTGCAAGGATATTCAACACATTGTCATTTTTATTCCTGAAATACTGAAGTAAGGTCTTTTGTAATGATACCTACTGAGAGAATTATCCAGTAAAATTACTTCGGTGTTGCAGTGGCTAATGTCTAGGACGTTGCATACAGTACGTGCAAGTAAAACAAATTCGCATGGATAAACCGTTTTCTAGAAATAAATTTATCTTCCGAATTGAAATTACATTTTTAATATCTATTACAGAACCTACAACAGACCTTAGTATACCAGTAGGTATAACAAGACAAGTAAAAAATCACTTTTACCTTCAAGACATAACTACTTAAATTCTCTAATGGATTATGATAAATAGCGTATATTATTTGATTTTAGCTCTAGTACATGTTATGTAAATCTCCATTTGATTTTGAAAGCTTAGCCCCCACACTTTTGTCAATTTCTCTTTAAGATTGTGGTAAGGTGTCCTGTTAAGCATATAATATATGTAGTTAGTTAAATGTAGTGTTATTGTCTCAAACCAAAAGTAAACTAGTACCTAGTTAAAGTACGAAATTGATGTTACTCCATAAAGGGACAGAATATAAATATTACTGTAATTTACTATACAATATTATAATACATTTATTCCTCGAATGCGTATGGTTTATTTTCAATTTTAAATGGCACAATATCAGTGTTAAATTTCGTTGCTCAATATATTTATCCTTGTTTGTGTACTGAATAAAAAATATGTGCGATTCCATTGTCTGAGTTCATTTTTTGAATACTTACTTTTATTGATAATCTCCATAGCTATAGGGAAAGGTTGGCTATTATTTTATTCTTATGCATATGCAATGAGGTAGTATAAAACTTGAACGAAAACGTGCATTGAAGAAATATCAAACAATACAGTAGGCACATTTAAGTATGCAATAAAACTTAATGCAAGATAGCTATCATTGATAAGATAACTAGTTTAGTTTAGTCACCTTTTCAGAAAGGCTAATAAAAAGACTTGCAAAGGTTGCAAACTCGGGCTGACTGTACAACTGTCACGAATATTATTGACCTAGCACTACTTTATTCGTAAATGCCATGATGAGGTTATTTGGTGGAAGGAGATGAAATGAATACAAATATACAAAACAATGAAATGAAATTCAAAGTGGCACATTTTCTGCAAAAATTTGGTTTTATTTTACATGACATCCACTATTAATATGTACGTAATATGTGTACAAGATTTTTGCTTACAATAAGATATATTGTAATGGTGACATGAATGACCTATGACCTAACATGTCACAGATTTATAGTAAATATTTAACAATAGTAGCACGTATCAATATCAATGCATCATTAAATTGGTAATTTCATATTTGACATCATCACTACGTGTTCAACGCTGTCCTTATTGGACCGTAAGATGACATTTGTATTATAATGCAATTTACCATTGATGATCTTCGAAATTTAATTATAATACAATAATAGTTAATACTAAGCAACTATGAATATTCTTATTACACAATATAAATAGATGATAATTGATAATATAATTAGAAGATAAAGATGAACTCAGCGCGTGGTGTGTCAACAATTCAAAGGCTTAAATATTCCGTTATTATACAGTCCACACTCTTGCATGCATATTATAATTAATTATTATTACTATAATTACCATAATATAATTATATTAGTTTTGCAGTAGCAGTAGACTCAATTTTTTAGTGTGTACTGTGTACATAGGTATTATATAGTTGCCACAATTCCAAAGTTATCAGTTGCCTGTTTCTTAATTATAAAATATCATTATTACAATGGGTATGGTATAATTATAGTACGATTATTCAGATCCATAACCAAGATGCACTTAGTAAAAGTGAAGTTTTAAAGGTTTATTAACTTCCTTTCCCTTTTATGTTAATTGAAGTATTAAATTGAACACAGAAACACTAAACACATAAAAATTTCTTGTACATTCCAGCTAAGCTGGTAGCTGGAGAGCTAAAGTGGCACTTATGAATATTGCTGTTGCTGTTTAGTGACGAGAAATTGGTGCTTGCTTATTACTCGCGTCCCTCAAAACTGTGATTGTGTGAACACCCATGAATTATTACTATAATTCCATTTTTATGTGCATGTTCCTTTAATCTATTTACTCAGCTAAAGTATAGTGTAGGTATATAATATTAGTACCTATTGTTAACTGGAGTCACACATTAAATCATAAATTACCTAGTGCTTATAATAATATATTATCCTGGCAAATACATTGGATACCATGCTGTTGCTGCCATATCTTAACAACTTTTATATATCATTATAAGTTAAGAGGTGTGTTAGGTACATGTTATTATGAACAAGGCATAATATAATACATTATTATAAAGTTTTCAACAAAGTATATTAACAAATAGAATTCAAGAGTCTGGTTAGGTAATCTCATAAACATTATCAATAAATGCTTCTTTACTGCTGAAGATTTAAGGATACTTATTTATTTCATTACTTATTTAAGAGCTATATTATTATGATATTTAAAGTGTCTGTAAGTAGATTCGTGTGCATGTATTTGTGGACCAAAGTGCCACAAGTATATTTTTTAAATTAATTGAAATTGTCTGAGTCAATAAATCTAAACTGTTTTGATCTGTGTGAAGTAAGCACATTTTCCTGGGATAACTCACGAATTAGTAGATGAGAGATAGCAACAATAAATAGCTACCTTAACTTTTTTCAAACAATATTTCTGTTTTTCCCCTTAATTAGTGATATTCGTTCGTATATTACTTTCCAGCCAGTAGCTACATTCAACGGTAGGTATTGAAGTTCTAAATTGTAGAAGTAATACTGTAGAAGTAATTAATGTGTTAGTGCCATGCCCGATTAGCAGGGTCGTAGAAACTTGCAAATAATTCCAAACATGTCCATAGTAAATAAACTGACAATTACATGAGAAAATATTCTTATTCGTAGTAGTACTAATTGATAGTGAAGCCAAGATAAAGAACCCTTGCAAAGGCAGGGTATGTAATTGCAATTACAAAATACGTCAGCAAATGAGCCCTTTAAGGTTTTAACATGTAAAAAACTTGGAAATAACAATTTGCAAGGAATGTTACTTAAAGGTTTTCAATTAAATCCAAATCAGTTTCATCCAATTCGTAAAAAAATTACCCCAACAACATCATAAATGTCTATGGTTGCAACATCCTCATTAATGATCAAATTAAGTATAAGGAACTCAAATTAGTTTCGATACTATTAAAGAAATGTTCCCACACGCACTTCTTTACATTTGATTTTAATTCCTACGAATCAACATTTTAATAGCTATTTACTTACAATGAAAAATCGGTGCCGTTTGGCATGCTAAATTTCTTCATCAGTTTCATGAAAAGTCAACAAACAAAACAAGCAGTTTAAGTGTACATATTATTTGTTATTAATTATATGTAGTGGCTCATAGCACATTTTTAGGCCATTTTATACTTATTCCTGAAAATTATAAAATTGAAATTTTAAGAAAACCGTTTAATTATTGTTTTAATATATTCAAACATACACTCTACTCAACTTTTAATGCATACAGAAATACTCTCCAAAAATGGAAGGTATTATAATATATATACTGCTAAGATTTACTTGAATTCATAACATACAAATATTTAGAAATGAAAAGCGATTATAGTAGATAAATATCCCGTCAACAAACCACTCGTAGCATTATTGCTACGAAGTAATTTTACTTATGGCATGTTCTGCCGTAATATTATGTGAAAACAGAATAATATACAGCTGAGAGTAACTTGTCATAATTAACAATCAGGTCTAAGCTTTTAATTTTCAAGGAACAATATTTATAGTTTTTAACCTGCCGTTATTTCGATGTAACTATAACTAACAGGTAATGATGATTATTACTGTTCACTATTTAACTCGCATCAATATTTATTGATAGTGATATTATTAACTAAAATTAGTACATACTCTTTTTATTAGTTATTATCTGCTAATAGTTACTATAATAATCTTTTACTACAGCTAGTTTGTCTTTCTAGGTTATTACTATTATTGGTTATTACTGATTTGACAAAATTATTACTAGGCATAGGCAGCTTTAAAGTATCAATTATTGGTATTCAATTTCTGCAACAATGGCAATAGACTCATCCGTTTCTCTACACTATTATCAGAACCCCACAAGAGCAATTACGAATATCGACTACAATGTTATGTCACTTGCGACTTGCTGCATGATAATGATTAAGGTGGGAATATTTCGGCTTCAGCCGTCCGAATAATTGCAAGTAGCTATTTCACTTTTTTTACTATACTTTACTGTTCGACAAAATTATTGATCTAAAGATTTTATACAAAGGGATATATACTGATTCTAGTAGTATTAGTTGGTGAACAGCAAAATTATAAATAATGATAAGAGGATTTTAAGACAATCTTGACAAATTAATATGCTCATTTAGGTGAAAGCATTCTGAATGTACTTCAGAAAATTTGGAGAATATAAAACGAAATTTGGGTATTTATTTTCCACTTTTATCCATATTATTGCATAATTTGTAGCTGCCGGATATTTTAGGAAAGCAAACAACCAGTATTGCCCATTTTGAATTGCCCTGAGTAAATTATTTGCGAGGCTACTGAATAAATATACTGATTGACAACGTGGAGGAAAAACATTTGGTTTGAAAGCTTACATATTTCGTCCGCTTTGAATTGGATAGTAATATTTCGCTATCATAGCATTTTGAAAAAGGAAAACGTCCTTCAGAAATGGATTAGTATTGCTGCCTTCGTCGAGCAGCCCGCTGCTTGTCAAAACGTAATTCCATTTCTTCAAGAACTTTGGGAGTGTAGCGGACCACCAATTTTACCGATCCTTGTGCAGCCTTAAGCAGTTCAACGGCTTTTTCGTGATTTTCCCCATCTACAGACTGTATTACAAAAAAGTTTTTAATTAATCACAATTTCCTACATTGAGATAAATTTTCAATCCAGTTATCAATAACAAACAATTAATGGATCGTACCACTCCGTTGACAGATAAAAGTTGATCTCCCCTTTTCAGACCGCCATGTCTGTCCGCAACTCCTCCTGGAATGATTCTTGAAATATAGATTGGAGAATTTTGCTCCCGACCTCCCATGACGTTGAAACCAAGCCCTTCTTCCGTTTTTGGCAATTCTACTACTCGCGGATGGGCATGTCCTTCACTGGCTGCGAAAGCTGCCACAGTTGCTTTAGCAGTTGCCGAAGCCCTTATGTCAGGAGAGCCTTGGATGTCCACCGTTTCGTAGACATGTTCATAAACTTCTCGAACAGCATTAAAAAAATCACTTTGCAACACTTTCTGCAACGCTGCTAATTTTGTAGCAGGTACCTCCCCACTCTTTTGGAGAATCTCCAACAATTCAATCGCTCTTTTCACATCTGCAAATTAAAATTGGTGTTCGAACTATTTACAAAAGAAAGACAAAACTTTCCAAAAGCTCAAATCGACGTTAACTTCGTTGCATAATGAACTGTTAATGAAGTTAAAAAAAACTACTGAACATATTTTCTAATACAAAACCATATTTTGATTGCTTAAAAGCTTTACCTTTGGCTAATGACAGTTGCTCCATTTCGAAATTTTTTGCTGATCAATGTTCCGTGGCAAACAGTTAAATTTGCATTTGAGTTCAATTTAAAAAAAACTTTAATCTTCCCCAAGATCTAAAAAATTAAATCCCAATCAACAATACAATATTTAAGTGCCGATAACATTGTCCTTTATTTTAGAATGAGCACAATATTAAGATTCGCCATTATTCTTGTTAGAGTTAGAATTACAATTAATAAAATGATTAAATGATATACCAGAGCAGTTTAATTTATGTAGTCTGCAGATTAGCTTGTTAGGTAGAACTCGATCTTAACTTGAAAGAGGCCGTCTGAGGATGTGCAAAATTCTAATTCTATTGCAGTAAAGTAAATACAGCAAATACCTACCAGAGCAAATTCATTGAGTCGAGGCGGAGTCCAGTCAAAGCAAAAGCAAAACGTCAACCTATATCTTACAAATTCTAATCCTTGTGAGCATGCATATTATAGTCGATATAATAATGTTCAGCCTTAGACTTCTGTTATATCTATAGCACAATTGATAGTAGGTACAAAGCCAGATAAAAGTCACTACCAAAGTACCAACCAAAAGTTCCAAAGACCAAATAGAAACCTAGCTGAGAGAGTAGTAATAGTAGTAAAGTTAGTAAAGTTGTAATAGCAAAAGGTGTAGGCACTTCTTGTATGGCATTGATTACGATACTGCTACTGTGCTACTACGCTGTCTGCGTGTAGAAAAGTATATTTCGTTATACATCACATACTCATACATACAGTATACAATACCTACAAACTACAAACAATCCGAGGTCGAGGAGGAACTATAGAATGAAATAGCCATAATAAAAGACCAAAAGACACGCAAGCGTCAGCTACACCTTAGTACAAAAACATTTACTCCCCAATAATTCTCATAATTTTTTTGGACGCCATTTTATTATGCATAAACCAATATTTTGAAACAGATAGTATTAATAGCGCTTAAGCGCCACTATACCTATTGAGCATGTTGTGTACGCTGAACGAATTATCTCCACCCAGTTTAGGAAAAAATCGCATTTCTTGAAAATTAATATCTCCTCCGCTCGGTAGTACTTTGTTTAAGCCAGTGATGTGTCCGATGTCCTTAGGAAGAATACCAAAGAGGCAGACTTGGTAAACCATCGTATCAGACCAGACTGTGTTTTGAATGAAATAAAAGTACCCAAGTACCCACCTATCTCACATTAGTATATTGGCTTCTTCAAAAATCGCACCCAAAGATTAAAAGATCTCTTTTGGGAATCAAGGGTGGGCATTGGCTAATAATATGCTTTTCTATAGTCAGCGATCCATGGCAATTGTTTTTATATTTATTCGTTCTATTGCTGGATTGGATTTGATTTAACGTTTGTTTATCTTTAAGACAAATGTATAAACCCATGCATAAAATGGTTCTGTGACACTGTATACAATCTTATAAGAACCATAGCTGCTGCACTCTTGATTGTCTTGAGACTTTGAGACATAAGAAAAAGAAAGAAAAGTGGTAGCTCTTAAGATAATCTCATCGGATATATAGGTAAATATTATGCGAAACGAAGAATGGTTAGTCGATAATCAATAGTTATTAATAATCGTTTTCTAAAACTTGACTACACAATAGTATGACACAGTGCAGTGGGTAGACATTGGAACTTAGACCAACATCTAGATCGTGTCCGGCTAACTGGCACCAGGGAAAGTGGCACCACGGACAAGTGGCACTATGGCAAGTGGACCCACGGACATCTGGCACAATTATGGGAGGAGCTAAGAAAAAGATTAGTCTCTAGTCCGTACTATACACCAGTTTACTTCTCATTATTCCTGTTTGCTCTTAAACGAATGACTATGCACAGACTTATATTCCGTTGCCTACTTAATCGTAATGTAGAGAGAGAGAGCAAATTTGCTCTTTTGACAATATGGTGGCCCTTAAAAGGATCGTTGCGTTCGGTTTGCAGAAATAAAGATTAGACATCAGAATTAGAGCCGGTTAGTAAGGAAGGTGAATAGGTTTTAAGCTAGTTTATGTTAGGTTAGGTTATGTTAGGTTTGGTTAGTCTATGTTAGGTTAGGTTAGTTAATGCTGCGTCAGGTTAGTTTATGTTTGGTTAGGTTTGGAAGGGACGGTGCAATGATACGTAGGCTGAATGTAACAGTGCAATGCTACAGTGGCATAATGTGACGGTGCAATGTTACAGTGGCATAATGTGACGGTGCAATGTTACAGTGGCATAATGTGACGGTGCAATGCTACAGTGGCATAATGTGACGGTGCAATGCTACAGTGGCATAAATGTGACGGTGCAATGCTACAGTGGCATAATGTGACGGTGCAATGCTACAGTGGCATAATATGACGGTGCAATGCTACGTAAGCCTGAAGTGACGGTGCACGTGCAATGCTACATAGGCTTAGAGTGACGGTGCAATGCTACGTAGGCCTAAAGTGACGGTGGAATCCTACGTAGGCTTAGAATGACGGCGCAATGCTACGTAGGCCTAAAGTGACTGTGCAATGCTACACACTATATTATAGGCTTAAAGCGACTGTTCAATGCTACTTAGGCCTAAAGTGACGGTACAATGCTACAGAGGCATAATGTGACGATATAATGCTACGTAGACTTAAAGTGACGGTGCAATGCTACTTGGGCTTATTATACAATGACAAAATTGTTATTGCAATAGTTTATGGTTCAAAACCATTTAGGTGCGAATGGTGGCATATAAACTTTTCTAACCTTTTTGTCAATAATAATTATTGTTTATGCTGTATGTCATGAACAATTTTGTCAGCGCAGTGCAAATGCAGCTTTAGGCTTAGAGTGACGGTGCAATGCTACTTAGGTTTAGAGTGACGGTGCAATGCTACTTAGGCTTTGAGTGACGTTGCAATGCTACGTACCTAGGATAAATTGACGTTGGAATGCTACATAGGCTTGGGTTAAAGTGCAATTACTACATCATGGACATAATTAAATCCTGGTTTAATCCTACCTATTCGTACCCATATAATTCTAATTCTGATGCTCTAATTCTCTAATTCTAATTTGCACAACTCCAGTTCAGATGTCTCCATGTTTATGAACCGAGATCCTTTAAAGGGCCACCATGTTTTCAATGGAGCAAAGAAGGGCTATGTAAAGATGATTAAGTAAGCGAAAGGAATATAAGTCTGTGCATAGTCATTCGTTTAAGAGCATACAGGAATAATGAGAAGTAAACCGGTGTATAGTACGGACTAAAGACTAATCTTTTTTTTAGCTCCTCCCATAATTGTGCCAGTTGTCCGTGGGTCCACTTGCCATAGTGCCACTTGTCCGTGGGTCCACTTGCCATCATAGTGCCACTTGTCCGTGGTGCCACTTTTCCTGGTGCCAGTTAGCCTAAAACCCTAAAATGGTCAACCAATGAATGACCTACCTACATCATCTCAGTTGTCTGACCCTGCCCTGCAAAAAATTCATTTTTGTATATTTACTATTTACTTGTATGTATATCATGATGTTTTTGCATGATATACAAGCTTTTTATTCAGAAAGTCACCGTGATTGCTTTTTCTCTGGTGAACAGCGCAGAGAGGGATTTTTTTGTAGCTTTTCCATTCGCTGCGTTTGCAAAAACAACAATATTATTTACAGTCAATAGTTTTCATTAGAATCTCGATTTTTTTATTGGGAACGGCAGGGGAGAATTTTATTGTTTTAAGGATTCATATTTATTGCTAATATTGCAATAGGTACACCGCAAATAAGGAATAATTTAAGTCTGAAAATTCAAAACTGCTATATTGTACGTAAAAATTACTTAGCCAAGCACTACATTTCCATCTTCAAGACTACTTAGTTATGAAGCATTAGAATGCTTTTGTGGTAAAGCTGAATGCAAATCTTTAACAAAATTGCATGTATATATGTATACCCTATTTAAAAAATTACATCTTTACTATAGTGGACCATAAAAGTAGCTGAAATCTTCAGAGGAAACCCAAACAAAAGAAAGCGACACTTAAAATTCGGACTATGTCATTTGTGTTTGCCCATCTGATTGATAATTTGTGGAAATGTTAAGCATGGAATCCTGATTCGAAATAAAAATTTCCAATGTTTAACAAAAAAATATTTCACAGCTTCATATTTAAACTCTTAAAATCGGGAATTTAGAAATTAATTTTCCTAGATTATAATAAATTAATTTTCGTACATTGATATTTTTCGACCATGAGTATCAGGTAAAATTGCAAACCGACACTTGTGTACCAAACTACGCGGTACCCCTGCATAAATTAATTAAAATTTGAACCGAAAATCAATCCGTTCTAAAGTTATCGTGCACCGGGACAGACAGACAGACAGATATAGTAAAAGCATTACAGAGCAACTGCGTAACTCTGAATAAATTATTATTAAAAGTTAGAAAGAAAGGGAAAAATTTAATGTAAAATTTTGTTGCAATAATTGACATCAATTGAATTATAATTCAGTGATTCCCATCCAGATACACGTTTGGTCTCCAGTCTCTTCTTTCTGACCAATTCGCGTTCTAACTTCTAACTAAAGTCCGATGGATGAACATTGACCTGCCTTTCAGATTAATGTTTAAAAATTTTTGAATCTCAAAATGAATACTTAATTATATTAATTCTCGCGCAAATTATTAAGTCTAAAAACCAGTTTCCATGCAGTGACCTTAATAGAAAAAGAATTGCATTTTTTCTCGCTACTCTTCTGTATGAATAATTCTTCATTTCCGTCTTCGTCATTGGATTAGGATCTATACTATGCGCTTTTGATTAATTTCAATTGAAGTAGAGCAGAGGTACTTTTTTCATTGATACTGCCGAATGAAATACAGAGTAGAAGTTTTATAATCTAATGTTTATTTGATATCCCGCTTCAATTCATTGAAATTAAATATTTCAATTCAGCTACATATCTATAAATATATAAATTCTAAAACATCCGCATCCATTTAAATTCTATTCATATTTATAGGGTGTCTCAGTGTCTATGAAAATAAATAAACTGGCATACCACACCACTGTAGTTCATTCATAGGTAATTTTTACAAAAGTCAATCATAATATAATAATGTGATACGAAACGAATGATATCATTTCGGAGAGAGCTTAAAAATTGAACTCAGAGCGATCCGATAAACGTCTTTAAAATCATAAAGTTCGACATAGACGAAGACGATATTGAAATCATAGGGCTTTCATTGATAATTGTTATGAATCCCATATTATGTGATATGATGAATATTATGAATATTATGATGAATTACAATACAACTTTTTTTTCTTCGAAAAATTCAAAAACAGGCACATAAAAAATATTTATGGCATATTATTATCATGATTCAAGGATTAATTATATCATTATTGCACAATATTACATTTCCTTTTGTAATATTTTGATAAACTAAGTTTCTGAAGCCCTGTTTGTGCTTTCGGAGAATTCCCTAATTCACCAATTCCCTATTTAAATCTATTTCTGCTTTTTTATTTCATATTTAAGTAGTATTAATTTAAATAATTTACTAATTAGTAGTATTAATTTAGTAGCCTTTATTTCATAATAAAATAAAGGCTACTAAAATGTTTGCCGTATATCAGAATAAGAGCAGATAATAATACTATTATAAAGAATATCATAATCATTTAAAACTTGTTTTTGTTAGCTTTTTTGATGTGGGATCGTGAAGCGAACTCAGGCACACACACGGTCGAGGCCAACCGTAGTTCTGTACTACACACACACAC